>LPNX010204033.1:164188-391983 GCA_001517045.1 Pseudotsuga menziesii | reverse complement strand
ATATAAGTGGAAGACAAAAATCTTCATTTGTGAGCACCAACTCACTCAAGCAAAAACCTAATGTGAAAGTATCAACTTGCTAATTACAGGCACTGGCATGTAAAGACTTCTATTTGTGCAAGCAATGACTTACTAAACTTCAAGCACTAACCTAAAGATATATCTGTTCATTTTTCCCAAGCTCCAACTCACAGTATTCAGGAATCAACATGTTGAAGCCTAAGATCTTTGGTTCTTTAGCTGCAACAGAATGGAAGAATCGAGCCCCAATTATATTTACCAGCATCGAGTGGAAGGAGGCTGCAACCCCCTAATTGTTTTACCAACTCCAACTGGAAGGAAGCTATAACTCCCTGATTGTTTTACCAACTCCAACTGGAAGGAAGCTATGACTCCCTGATTGTTTTACCAACTCCAACTAGAAGGAAGCTGTGAATCCATGATTGTTTTACCATCTCCTACTGGAAGAAATATTTGACTCCTTGATTGTTTTACCAACTCCAAGTGGAAGGAAGCTCCAACTCCCTGATTGTTTTACCAGCACCAACTGGAAGGAAGTTATAAATCCCTTTCCTTTCCCCTTCCTACCTCCCTAATAGGAAATTATTTGTGTATCAAATGAGAACTGAAATAATCAATTACCTTTCCTGCGATGTGTGTCTTTTTGATCTGTGACTGTTGTAGCTACTTTTACCTGCGTCTTAGCCTTCTGTTTTCTATGTCACAACAATTTGTGATCTATGATAGTGTTTGCAATTTACAATATGCAGACACTCTGTCACTTCAACTATTTTGTGATCTACATCATTTACAGAGTAAAAGTTTCACATATCTTGATTCTAGGTATCCTTCTACTTTGTGCTCTTCTTGTTGTTCATCTTCTACTAATATTTTCAATTCAGCTTTGCTACATAGATATATTTTGCAATCAACAAGCCATTGATATCCCAAGAATTCGAAGCTTTCCCAAAACATATTGTCTTCAATTCTTCACTCCACAAGCTTACATCAATACTTCCATCTCTTTCTTATTTATATTTTTTCTAGTTCAAGAGATGTGTCCGCAAGTTGGAATTCCTTTTAGTTGATAATGATCCAACTTGCTTGCTTCTTGAACAAGTTAACCACCATATTAGTTATGTATCTTTGTGTGTCCTTTGGTAATTCATCTTTGTGAGGTTTTGTGCACTAACTCCCATTAACTTGGTGGTATATGCGCACATATGTCCCATGTCATAGTGGGATTTTGGCACTTCATGTCCTTCCATATTTATCCTCTATGTATTGGCAAAAGTCTTCATGCACTTTGCATATATCTTAATTGAACTTGTTATTTTAAATACATATTTGCGTACACACACATTTATTTTGCTTTAAGAATAAAAAATACATTTCAACCCATGACATTTTGAATCAATGCAACATTTGTTATTACTTTGTTCATGCCAAGTGGCTTTGTGGAACAATACAATTTTTGACGTCAATGACAATATTAATGTTCAAAAATCTTCCCCTTTGTCATTGATGGAAACAAACATAATATGCCCCTGAAAATGAGCTATATTCTAACAATGTACTCTCCCTAGCATTGAGATTTCTCTCCCCCTTTGAGATCAATGGGAATGGGGTGTATATAGTTTTCTCTAGATTCTATATCAAGGAGCAACTTTTTTGGTTGGTTGGATTGTTGTTTCAAGTTTATGTAGAGTTTCCTTTGGAGTAGCAACTTTTTATTTCATTTCTCCTTCTTTGGCCTGAATGTCTAGTTCCACTTGTTAGCTAGGAAATGACTTCAGTCTTTCTAAGCATTCCTCCACTGCTTCTTTGATTTCTCTTTGTAATTTTGGAAATAATTCCATAATTTGGGCGACTTCTTCTTGCAAGGGTTCAAGTTTGTTCGCTATATTTAGTTGTTCCTCCCTAATATTGCTTACTTCCTACTTCTGTTTTTTGAATTCCTTCATTTTGTTTGTTTTTTCAATGGCTGGAAGAATGGTTGAGTTATCCTGCAATTTTTCCTATGATTCTTGCGCAACTCTTAGCTTTTGTTCCATTTCCTTCAATTGCTCGTCAACAACCAAATTTCCCCATAACTGAGCACTTTCTTCATGTATCTCAACACATTTCAGTTCCAGGGTCTTGATATTTTCTATTGCGATATTTATTTTTTCTAATTTCTTTTCACGTTCTCGCTTGCCCTCTGGAGGTGTCCCTCGATCTCGCCTTGCTAAAATTTCTTCAGCTTTAGCTTATAATTGTTAAATGAATTCTCTTATATTTACAAATTTTCTCTCTAGAGAAGTATCCTCTTGAAGTGCATTATACACTTATTCCACTGATTTATGTAGCTTTAAGGCTTGCTATTGCACTTTTTCAATTTCCTGCTTCAACTGATAATTTCTTGTGATTGCTTCTTCTGCTTTCTTCTCCAACTCAAATGCCTTTTGCACATTCTTTTCTTGTTCTATCTTCAACTTAGAACATTATTTTTGTATTGTATCCTTCTCATTCTGGATTTTGTACCAAGTTCAATTGTAGTAGCCTCATGTATCCAATGATCCATCTGATTTCTTGTGCAATGGATGTATGTCGTTCATTTATAGGTAAGTTTGATAGAGTAATTTCTACATGATTTACCTCCTTTTGCATCTCTTGAGTGGGAAGGGGCAAAGCTGCTGATGAAATATTTAGTCTTTGATGTGACTCTGTTTCCTTCATTTGTGCAACATGATGTGTTTGTAGGCATCCCATATGTGCTTCTGAGTGTGCTTCTTCGTCATATTTCTTGTCTTTCCTTTAACTGTTGATCCTTTGACATATGCACAATTATTTAGTCCACAGAGTATTGCATTTATGGATTTTGCATTATGCTCATATAGTCTTCTGTCCATAGGTTCAAGTGGAGCTATTTCAGGATTTTTATAGTCATCAACTACTGTTTTCCATATATCTACTCCGAGAGATTGTAAATATACCTCTATTCTAATTCTCCAGAAGGTGTAATTTGATCCATCAAATTGTGGTCTTTGTTGGTGGACAATCCTTCCTACTTGTCCATATCTATGCAAGGATCAATCTTCCAATGGTCAAAATGCTACTGAAGACACCCGCTTTGATACCAATTGTTGGAATTAATTTATATTGAGAGGGAAGGGGGTGAATCAACATATTGCGCAGATTATTACAATTTTTTTTTAAAACTAAAACAAAGGATTAGATTATAAGGTTCCGGCAAATCAGCTGCCAGGTGTTGTTACAAAACATAGCAGAATTTCGTTTTCCCAAAGTAAAACTATGATCCAGTGGGGCTCAACGGCCTTATTATAATTATTTCACATAGTAGAACGAAGAGAGGCACAGGATTTGAGCGGGAACAACACTCCAGTTCTTCATTCCAGCTCCAGCTTTGCCACAGCCTTCTCCAGAGCATTGAGACGCTTGCCGAAGTCCCCATGAACGTTTGCCTCGTCCTTGAATCCAGTATGCACCTCGGCCTTGAAATCTTTCATTTTCTCAGCTGAGGCAGCGTGATCATCTCTCAATTTCCTTATATCGGCATTCAGTAAATCCCAAGTTTTATCTCCAGCCTTAGTGGAATATTCCAGTTTTTTCTCAAAGCCAGCCATACGGCCTCGGATTCTCCCCATAACTGATTCCAGCTCTTGTATTCGTGCTTCCACAAACAACCCGAGGAGGAGGAGCTATTCGATGCCATAGAGAGACGAGGATCAACTTCTGGAGATCGCCGCAGAGAGGAAATCTTTACCTTCAGAGCAGTTTCAGCAAAATGGATCAACAGCAGTGCAATACTTGGCGATAGAGGTAGGAATAAAAGCAGTCCAGGGGTCGAGTCGGTCACAGACATCATGAGAGCAGAATCAAAGATCAGAGATTTTCTCTGCAGTGCCAGATGGGAATCTTGGGACAGCAAAGTTTTGGCAGGCGAATGAGGACGCTTGACCCTGCTAGGGGACGTCCCATCTAATCTCCATGCCATCCATGTGCAGGATTCCTCTGCATAATAGGGCTCCATCATTCGCTGCCTTGTTTGCCATTGAGTTCAGGTTTCTAAGAATGTGAAAGAAACTAATAGATTGGAAATCTTTACAAAGCAGCCGAATTCTTTGCAAAATTTGAGCTAACTGTAAATGGGAGGGGCGCTTCTTATTGGTGATGGCTTGAATTAGCAGCCTAGAGTCCCCGAAAACTAGTAGTTTTGCAATACCTTTAGTCCTGGCAATCCTCAAACCTTGATAAAGTCCGCAGAACTCTGCCTTATTATTTGTCCCAGTTCCAAGACCCCAGGCGTAGGAGCTGACCAGATTGCCATTTGCCTCAGTGATAACTCCACCACAACCGGAAAGCCCCGGATTACCCTTTGCTACTCCATCAAAGAAAAGACAGAGATCATTCCTGGTGAGTTTCCACCTGTTGAAGGCATACTCATCTAGCCTAATTTCCCAATTAGCGAAGAGAATTTTTTATGGAGTTCGATTTTGGTGATTGGGGACAAACTGGGCAAGCCAAAGAGATTTTTCAGGCTTGAGAGGAACAGAGTTAGACAGGGAGGAGTTCTGTTCTAGTGCTTCCCCAATAAGAGCTCTTGCTTGGGCTGCTACTTTAGAAGGGTAGCTTTCTTGCCCCCTGAAGATTCGATTATTTCTTTCTGTCCAAATTTTCCAACAAGTGGCTTTAAGGATCCAGTTCCAGGCAGAATGAAGGAGAGGTTTCTTGGAAAGCAGGAACGGGGAGATGTGCATCCAGCTTGAGAGAAGATCGTGGATAGTAGATGGGAGGTTTATGCTAGAGCTAATCCTCAAGGCATGATTCCAGACTTCTTTGGAGAAATTGCAGTCAATGATGAGGTGATTTGAAGTTTCATTCTCACTTTTGCACAACGAACATCTAGAGGGGCCTTCCATCCCTCTTTTCTTGAGGTTTTCTCCAGTGAGGATACTTTTGTGAGCCATAGTCCAGCAGAACATGTCTATTTTTGGAATGAAGACTTTTTCCCATAGGAATTTCCAGATCGCCGGATTGGGAGCAGCGAATGGGACAGCATGAAACTTCTTGTATCCTTCAGCAGAGGAATAATTTCCTGAATTACTCCCCCATCCTCTTTTGTCTCTTATTCCTTCATTGATGGGAGATTTGCCCTGGAGGAGGACAGTAAGCAATTCAACCTCGGCAGCTAGATCTGGAGGGGGGTTGCCTAGTTCCCATCCTATCCAATTGTTATCTTCCCACTGAGACAAGTCCCAAAGCGAATTGACCCCATTGTTTAAAATCCAGACTCTGAGATGATCCACTTCCCCGCAAGACCCTAAAGGGGCATCTCCCATGATTGAATCGTCCCAAATTCTTATAGTTTTACCATCACCAGGGATCCAGTAAAGGTTACTTTGGAAAGGTTCCAAAGCTTTAAGGCACAACTTGTAGATCGGAGAACCATTTCTGTTTGGGGGAGGCATATCCAAGCATCTCTTTCTTGGGCCGGGAAAGTATTTTTTCCTGAGGGCTTTCTTGCTCCAGCTGTCTTTACCAGTTACAATTTGCCAGAGCAGTTTAGCTCCTAAAGCCAGGTTTTGAGAGGAAAGACTTCTCACTTGCAGCCCTCCTTCATCACGTGGCTTTTGTATCTTATTCCAGCTAATAAGATGAATTTTCTTTTCATTCCCCTTGCCTCCTTCCCACATAAATTTTCTTAGTATACCTTCCATTTTGTGAATGACCAAAGCAAGGGCGAGCATGATGGACGAATGGTAAACAGGCATGCTATTAAGGACGGCTTTTAAAAGAATAGTTTTACCTGCTGTATTGAGCCAATTGGCACTCCAACTTTGGATTTTTGATTTGATTTTGTCTAAGATGTTATCCCAGTTTGCTGATTTGAGTTTGTTTTTGCAGATGGGGATGCCAAGGTAGGGGAAGGTCTCCCAGTCCGTTGTGCCTTCCATTCCAAGAATTCTGGTTATACCCCAAAGCTCTCTTGCTGAACAATTCCAGCTGAAGATCTTGCTTTTATGGAAGTTGATTTTGCTTCCGAACACCTCCTTGAAAATTTCCAGCTCATGCTTAAAGTATTCGGCAGAATGGGAGCTCGCTCCTCCTAATAACAACGTGTCATCTGCGAATTGAGCATGGTTTATACTCCGGACACCATGCACAATTCTGAGGCCAGGCAACGATTGGGATTCCTGGCAGAGGTTGAGCTGAAAGCTGAGAACTGAAGCTTGAATGGCATAAAGAAGGGGGGACAGCGGGCAGCCTTGCCTGAGACCTCTGGTTTCTTTGAACAAGCCCGTAGGTCTCCCATTCACTAAAGGGCCTATCCAAGGAGCATCTACGTAGCCTTTGATCCAGTTTATAACGGTGGAGGAGAAGCCAAATTTTTCCATAACTGCAAACAGAAAATCATGCTTGACACGATCAAAAGCATTAGCTAAATCAAGTTTAATGACCATACCTTTCTCATTACGCTGGCAGCTGGAATGAATGGCTTCTTGGATGAGGATAATGTTGTCCAAGATTTTCCTTCCCTTGATGAAGCCTCCCTGATTTTCGGGGATAATTTTGGGCAAAATCCTTTTTAGTCTGGAGGCAATGATCTTGGTAATGATCTTGTACCCTGTGTTGCACAAGGAGATCGGTCTGAAGCGATTGAAAGTATTGGCACCTTTTTCTTTCGGGATCAGAGCTAGGAAGGAAGAATTGGTGCTTCCCCCCAGCCTATTTACTAACTGAGAATGCCGAACCATTTTTAGGAGATCATACTTTATTATCGACCAGCAGCTGGTGAAGAATCTAGTGGTGAAACCGTCAGGGCCAGGCGCGCTGTCCGGTTTCATAATCGAGAGGATCTCTTTAAGTTCATTCATAGTAACCGGAGTTGTGAGGTAATTGTTGTCCTCCTGCTTGATAAGGTTTGGAATGAGGTCAAACGGATGGGCGGAGGTGTCAATTGGGTCCTCAATGGGGGCTATGTATAACTCCTTGAAGGAAGCTTGGGCGGCCTGCTTAATGCCCTCAAAGTCTTTGATAAGGTCTCCATTGGAGATGATTTCTAAGACTGCATTGTGTTTTTTCCGAGCCTCAGCCTGCTTATGGAAATACTTGGTATTTTTATCTCCACTCAAGAGCCAAAGATTTCGGGATTTTTGCCTCCAATATTCCTCTTCCATCCTACAGGCTGAGAAGAAGGCTTTCTGGAGTTCCTCTTCCTTTCTCAGCATGCAGTCAGTTATAGTTGAGGCATCCATGAGGAATTGGTGAGCTTCCAATTCAGCTTGGGCAATATTTATTTTTGAGGAGGGCGTGACAAGGAGTTTTGCCCACTTTTTCAGATCCGTTTTGAGCCTTTTTAGCTTAGATTCCCAGGTGAAAGAGGGTGATCCTTTAAGAGGAGTGGCCCAGGAATTGGTTACAACTTGTAAAAAATCCTCATGCTAGATCCAAAGGGGGCTAAAGAGGAATGGGATTGGGCCGAGTTTAGGAGCGAGAGAAAGCTCTAGAAGGATGGGCTTATGGTCAGAGGTACAGTGAGGAGGGATTTTGGAGGAGGCCAAAAGACCAAGGGTGAGAAAGGAGGAGTGGACTAGGAACCTGTCAAGCTGGGCAGCCACATGGCCCGATCCAACTCTCTTATTCGACCAAGTAAACTTCCCTCTGGCTGGTTTTATGTCTAAAAGATCCCAACCGAGGATGATATCCTCCACCCATTCCCTCGAGGGATCCCTGACCAGCGTGCCCCCTTTTTTCTCACTTGAGGCCAAAGTAACATTCAAATCGCCAGCCACAATAATGTTATCAAGGCGCTGAAGATTGAGAAAGGATTCTAGCTTATTCCAACAGTCTTTTTTTTCTGAATGTAGGACAGGAACATAGAGATTGAAGAGACTTACCGAATGCCCCGAGGCTTTGTGGATGAGTTTAGTAAAGATCCAATGAAGCTCACGGACTTCAGCTTCAAGAGTATAGAGATTGGAATCCCAGAAGGTTGCAATACCTCCCGAGGCTCCTCTAGAGTTGATGGTAGTCCCGGTACCTTTTTTCCAGAACTTTTTCCCAGCTTGGAGGGCAGCAGCTTCCTCCATTTTTGTCTCCTGGACAAGCAGAATATCAGGGTTATGAATTCAGACCAGATCTTTCATTGCTTCTTCTTTTAATGATGAGCCTAAGCCTCTGCAATTCCAGGAGATGTATCACATTAATAATGGTGGGGGGAGGTGGCCCCTTTTGAGGCCGGACCGGATCCTTTCTTCGATCTGGTGTTCATGATACCTTTCAAAGTTTTTTGTGAGCCATCAAGGACCGCTAAGTATGTAGCTTCTTCTCTCTGCTTCTTTTTTGATTTCCGGCCTCTTGGATTTTTGAAGGGAACCGTTGGTAGACTACTTGAGGAGTCGCCTTCATCCGTTTCTTCGCCTTGATCCGAGTCTAGCAGTAGAGGATCCACGCTTGAGTCTTTGAGAGGACTAGGGGGATCGGCAGGAGAGGATGCCCTCGGGTGAATTTCCCCCATTTCCAAAGGATCTTCATTATGGGACGCGGCCTCTTTTTCTTTAAGTGGATTGCTGGTTTGAATTCCAGCATGAATGCTGGCTTTTCCTGGATCTTCTTCTTCCTGAATGACAATTGGGGTTGTTTTGATGGCTTCCTGGAAGGAAGAGCTCGATGGCAGGTTCTGCATGTTACTTCCTGTCTTTTTTTCATGAGTTTTGTTGTCAGATTTGCCCTTTTAAACTTTTTTCCAACCTTCCTCTTCTTCGTGGACCTGAATTTTTGGGTAGTTTCTCTGGAAATGTCCATGCTCGTGACAATGGCGGCACTTGAACGAAAGCTGCTCGTAATCCAGCTTTTGGTAATGATGCCAATCTCCGACTTTCAGCTTAACTGCCTTAGGTAGCCCAGCTTCCAGGTCGACCTCCACACAAATCCTGGCGCAGGAGTACTGACCTTTATTCTCCGCTTTGTCTATGTATCTCCCCAGGGCATTCCCCACTTTTTCGAGGGTTTGTGAGTTCCAGCAGTGAACTGGGAGATTTGGTAGCCTTACCCACACTGGCACTTCCTTTGGGACATCTACTTCAGCGTTGAATTCCGGGGTCCATTTATTAAGGTACAGCCCTTGGGTACCCATGAAGTACGAGCCGTTTCTAAAGACAAGATCTCGATCTTCTTTGGAGATGAATTCAAAAATGAAGAATCCTCTTCCAACCGGGTAGCAGGTAACACTATTATTGAGTTGAGTTCGCCAGTTCCTTTGGATCCAGTTGTCAGTGGTTTTAGTAGAGGGCCATAACCCCATGAACTGCCCAACCAGTCCGCGTTCAGCTAGGGCCAGAGCGATCTTGATGGGCTGTTCGATCGGTAGGTCAATTTTCAGGACTGCATCAAGTTTCTTGATAAATTTTGGAATGGAGGGGGCTGCCGGTTTGAGGCCCGGAGCCGAAAGCAACCTTCTGAAGGCTTCCTCAGCAGAGAGAGGTGAGGAAGGGGAGTGCCCTCCCCCAGGCGCAGCCATGGGGGCGGCCAGAGAGCTCAAAACCCTAGGCGGCAGCTATTCCAGCAAGCACAGCCTCAGAGCCAGCGATCGCTAGATCAACCCCGCAGATTATTACAATTTTACCGTTGATAAAATTTACATTTTAAAACTTTTTTTGTAGAAATAACAATCAACACAGTTGCACACAAAATATATATATATAAAGGATTAAATTAGTGGAACGAAACAATATTCAATTGTGAGCAGCAACTCACTTAGGTTCCATCCTAATGTGCAAGTATCAACCTGCTAATTATAGGCAGTGACATGTAAATACTTCTATATGCGCAAGCACCGACTTCTAAAATTTAGGCACCACACAGAACATATATAAGTCCCTTTTGCACAAGCTCTAACTCCTAGTATTCAGGAACCAACCTATTGAAGACTGAGATCTCTGTTTCTTCAATTGCAACTGAATGGAAGCATCGACTCCCAATTATATTTACTAGAATGGGTTGGGAAGAGGATGCAACCCACTGGTCATTTGACCAGCTCCAATTGGAAGGAAGTTATGACTCCCCATTTTGTTACCAGCTCCGTGAATGGAAGGAAGCCGTGACTCCCTGATTGTTTTACTAGCTCCAAATGTAAGGAATCTTTGACTCCCTGATTGTTTTACCCGCTCCAACTGGAAGGAATCTTTGACTCCCTGATTGTTTTACCAACACCAATTGGAAGGAAGCTACAACTCCCTTTCCTTGGCCCTTCCTAGCTCCCTGATATGAACACATTTGTGTATCAAATGAGAACTAAAATCAGTAATTACCTTTTCTACCATGTGCATCTTTTCAATCTGTGACTACTGTAGCTTCTCTGATATGCTTCTTATCCTTCTATTTTTTGTGTCACAACAGTCTGTGATGCATAACAGTGTTTTCTTTATAGCTTATGTAATTTACAATATCCAAACACTCTATCACTTCAATGATTTTGCGATCGATGCCATTTACAGAGTAAAGCTTTCACACATCCCAATTCTGAGTATCCTTCTACTTTGCGCTCTTCTTTCTATTCATCTTCTGCTGATATACACAATTCAATGCCACTGCATAGATTTCTTCTGCGATTAACGATCCATTGATACCCTAAGAATTTAAAGCTTACCCAAAACAGGTTATCTTTAATTCTTCACTCCACATGCTTACATCAATACTTCCATCTCTTGCTTATTTATACTTTTTCTAGTTCAAGAGATGTGTCAAGTTTAAATTCCTTTTACTTGATAACACCCCAACTTGCTTGCTTCTTGAACAATTTAACCACCATATTAGTTTCGCATCTTCGTGTGTCCTTTGGTAATTCATAGTTGCGGGGTTTTGCGCACTAGCGACCATTAACTTGGTGGTATATGAGAACATATGTCCAATGTCATAGTGTGATTTTTTCACTTCCTGTCCTTCCATATTTCTCCTCTATGTATTGGCAGGAGTTTTCATGCACTTTCCATATATCTGAATTGGGCTTGTTATTTTAAATACATATTTGTGTGCACACACATTTATTTCATTTTAAGAATAAGACACACTAATTTCAACCCTTGACTTTTTGAATCAATGCAACATTTGTCATTAATTTGTTCATTCCAAGTGGCTTTGTGGAACAATACAACTTTTGACATCAATGACAATGTTAATGTTCAATAGTTTCATCATCAGAAGACAATGGCTAACCAACTCTTCGAGTATTCGAATGTCTGGATTCTCCTTTCCAGTTGTTTTGTAAATGATCTTGTTGTTCGTTGGACCTTGTTCTTTACCCCTACGTAGTGCCTAATTTTAGTTACACAAACAGATTGTATCCCTTGTTTTTCTTATTTATCAATGGTATGCCTTTCAAGGGCCAAGCGCCTAGTTGAGGTAGATAATATTCAAGATATTCCATCTTGAGTGCAAACATATTGATCCTTTGAATAAATGGGTAATGGCACCACTAACAACAGTGTATATTCAACCTGGAAATGTAAACAAAATAATAGTATTTTGTCTTAATGAGAACACCGGTCTTCCTAAATAATACTACAAACATGGTATTCACGGCATGACAGGTTAATATCTACGTGCATGCTTTCAAATTCCAAATCCTGAGAAACTAATCACTTATCACAATTCTCTTGATTGATCTTGGTGATTGATTAGCATAAGTTTGTGTTTGACAAGCCAATATTAAAAAAGACAACATATAGTTTTATGATAGTGTAACTTTCTTTCTCAAACAAATCCATAGCTTAATTTAATCCAATTCCGAGAATAGTTGTTGCTTTCCCAGACCATAGCTTCCTGATTTTGAATTGACATCCATAGTGGTTATGGGATAAACTAAATGTTAAGAGGGTCAAATTTTGTTGGGAAGGCCCATAATTCATATTTTAGCTATGGAGGTGATGGAGTTGTGGGAGGTAAATTGGTGGATGAAATTCAAACTTTGTATACTATAGAGGAAGTGGGTCAAAGGGTAACATATAGGAAAAAATCCAGGGCAAGTTTTATTTTTGATAAAGTAACACATGCAAAGAATAAAGGTAAGAACGAAGGACAATCAATCATAGGTGGGTCACATCTCTATGATCAGAGGTGTAATGATGTGATGAAGAATTATAGGAAGCCTCTTCAATGAAGGGATTTGCAGAGAAGGGTATTGTATCCGAATTTGATTCTCCTGTCAATCCAAAAAAAGATTTGTGGCCCTGGTAAACTATCTAATAAGAAGAAGGTGGATCGAGGACAAGGCTCCATTAGTGAAAGTATGGCATAAGAATGCATATTAGGTGAGAAAAGGTTTACCTTCCATGAAGGTGTAGTTGAAGGAGGGATAAGTAGGAAATATACAATGAGGATAATTTAAAAAAAATAAAAAGGGATCAAGATGGTGCGAGGGGGGGGGATGTGAAGTTGAAACAAATAATGATTTTTCTAGGTAAATATTTAGTTGGTAAGTTTGTATGGAGGTACATTATAGTGGAGACCCTAAACACATGGCTCCCAACACATTGGAACTCCATTTTGGGATATGGACCACCCTATAATATTTTAAATAGAGGCTGGACTAGTATTAATTTCTGTTCTCAGAAGGATGTTGATACTATCCTTGGTGGGAAATTATTTTTTGGTTCCTCCTTTTTCTCCCTATAACCATGCCATCCATGTTTTGACCCCCATTTTGAAGTCGATAATATAATACCCATGGGTAAAACTTTTGGGATTCATTATTGAGTTCTAGATGGATGACTTAGGTAATATGCTTGGAAAAACCTTCATGGTAGCTCCTTCTTACAAAATGAATGTTCCCTCTGTCACAGGTGAGTGGGAAAGGTGATGGTAGATATAACTATGAGTTCATGACTGGTTGAAGGTTGAAAGTCTTGACATTGTTGCAGGTAATTTTGTGCATTCATAGTTTCTTGATTATACTAAAAACCGCTTTAGATGTGTTAGATGCCATGCTCATTGTCACATTGCTATACATTGTGTGCAGACTTTTCACCAACTTTGGAAAAAGAAACATGGGATAAATCTAAATAAAAAACATGTTGATGTGGGTATGATGGTTGAGGGTAATGTAGGGAGAAATAATTGTCTAGGTCATTTGAGATCAATCCTGAGATTGCAAAGAAAAAAAATGGAGTCTCAAGTTCTAACAAAGGTGCACGAGTCATAAGGAAATATGTTTCTTACTGCTGAGGTTGCACGCTGTCATAATTTGGACATTGGATAACAATAGAAAGGTGAATGCAAATTACACTATTCAGGATACTTGTCAACGAGTATCTAGTTTGTAGAATATGTCTGAAAAGAGGCCAACTTGGTAAAGTCTAGCAGGTAATCAAAGTTAACGATGATAACTTTCAAGTAAGATTTATAAGGATCAAATAGGTAGGCAAAAAACATAGAAGTGCATGACTTCTAATTTTCAATTGCTGGTTAGGAAGTAGTCAATAGTTTTTAATACCGATCAATCCAATAATAAATGTGGTTTCTTTTAGATTTTTATTATATGTTTCATTTCTCTCAGCGTCAAATTGAAGCTATAATGAAGCCTTTGTTTATGATGCACCTTAATCTAGTTTTGCATAGGAATTGATTGTTGTTTATAGTGATGGTTTTGAACACAGACCAGTCTAATAATAAACGTGGTTTCATTCATCTTTTTTTACATGTTTCATTTCTCTCAGCATCAAATTGAAGCTTTGATGAAGCCTTTATTTATGATGCATCTTAATCTAGTTTTGCATAGGAATTCTTGTTGTTTATAGTGATGTCAAATTACTTTATAATATTCATAGATGTTATACTATTACATGATGACATAGAAGAGATAATTTATGAAACTAACAACATATTGATATTCTATTGCTAACTCTTGTTTCTAGGTCAATTATAGGTCTTGGATCCATTACTTATTTTTTTCTTCATATTCTTGATGGGCTTATTTGTATCTTCATGTAAGGGAGCTTCTCTCCTCTAGGTTGGAGAATGGTTCATAAAGAAAACACCTCTTGTAAAACATATCTATTCATCCTCAAAGAAAATAAGTGCTGCCATTTCTCCAGGTATTACTGAGATTATACATCATACATTGGAATTAAAAAAATATGATTGGCTTGTTAGACTGTATAAATCCCTTTTAAGATGTACACATGGAATTTCATGTTTTGACTTTGATCATTGTAAGCATGATATGGTATTTTGCATTACTTTTAGGACAATTACATTTTAGAAACAATTTTTTATTGTATAATAAAGTATCAAGTCTGGAAAAGGTCACCTCACTAACACTTAGGGAAAGACTCATTGTTTTCCTCAAATTTCTAGTTAGATTTCAAGAGATGTATGCATTCATGGCTCCAAAATAGGTCGTATTATTTTCTCTTTCCTATTTGACATTTCAGAAAATATATCTGATTTAATTTCTGAATCTTTTCCATATGTTGAAATATAATGGTTTTCTAGATTTCTATTCATTGAAATATTAATTGGTTAAATTAAACAAAAGTCAAGGTATTAATTCGTGGATACATCATACATCCAATACTAATTGAAGAGTCAAAGTTTTGATTATGGATAAGGTGGTGAATTTTTATTTGGTTAGAATGTCCTTTTAAATATTTTTCATAGATTATTCTTTGTAGACAAGAACAAAAGGGCCTTAAAAGAAGTTTCAATTATTCGTCATCCATGTGTAGGGGAATATGCATTTGGTTTTATCGCATCATCACTTGTCCTTTAGGTAGTTTATTATGCTTTAGAGTATAGATATCCTTTTGGTTGACTTAATGCCAAGTATTCCACATAGATGCCGAAATTAAGTGACAAATGGAAATGTCTATTGTATATTCGCAAATTGATATCTATTTGTAGATGACTATTGAAATCATAAAATGCAACAAATTTGCATGTTTATTGGTAAACATGCAATGTCTCTTATAATGATTATAGTTTAACTATTATTTCAATTTGTATTGAAGCTAGTTCTTATTTTTCTCCATTTTTCATATGCATGCCAAGAGTGGAGATGGAGAACTTTGCGGTGTCTATGTTCCCATGAATCATCTCTATATTGGTGACAATTTCCTCGTTAACTATAAAGATATAATTTGACCAAACTTATATGTTCGTGAAGGAATAGGTTGGTAGGAACACTTTTTCCTCTCATTATTGTTCATTATGTATGGTGTATATGTTTCCAATGTATATTTCATTATTTTTTGGACTTTGTTCCATATATCTAGGGATGATACTTTATCTTCTTCTTTTAACTATACAAAACATGTTCTTGACATGCTTTTTTATGCTATTGTTGGTCCTAAATGAATTGTCCATCCTAACTTCATTGTGAATATGTGCTGACTTTATATCCTAACTTCACGAGAGACATGCGCTGTGACTTTATATATTGTACATCTATAGCTATGGGAAGTAATCATAGGTGGAAGTAAATGATTATTATTGTGGTATGGAATCCCAATATAGGGATATGCTACTAAAATAGTTATACTTACAATTATTATATTCATCACGTAAATAACAACCACAAGCCAAAGAAGGCACATTAGACATGATACTAAAATGACTGGTGATGTTAATGAATAGTGAGGGAGGATGCTATCACATCAATATGGGGATTTTCACTTCAAATCCATCTTCTGGGTTGGAAAATATTTTTGTGGGGGTACTTCCCAAGTTCAAATCCCACCCGTGACATGTTTGAATCCATATATATGTGTATGGTTTTCATAACTTGCTTGATCATATCTTATGAACTTATACAATCTATCATCCTTTTCCAGTCATTAGATACTTGTAACACCCCGGTTTTGACCCCGTTTCGCATTAAAAATATATGATGAGAATATTGTACGGAATCATGGCAAGGAGATCAAGGCCAAGGCTTTGCCATTGATTGATGTTCTATGTATAGGTGATCAAGGTTGATGCCTACGCTTTATGGTGCTAAGTCAAGCACAAAATATAATTTTGGACATCATATAAATATGCAATTTAATTAAAAACCCACAACCAGCTATGTAAATGAAACACATAATGAGATGGGGGCATGATTTCCCAAGGAACAGGGAGGGGGAATGTTTAACCTTGAGTCATGGGGGAAAATCCATGTGTCAAAAGAAAACACCCATAAAACGTATGCTCATTGACTCATGCACTCACATTTCATCTTCCCTCACTCTATGGGGAGTGGGAAACGTTTTGATTATCCATCCTTGAGCGTTTTCAGTTTCTCAATTCCATCCTGTGCATGTGCAGTCCATCATCGGGATTTCACCCAAAAACGCGGTGGTCGATTCTAATCACTCTTGGATTCCATCATGTGCATGTGCGTTGTGAGTTCACCTGCTTTGCAAAACCGTGTGTTGTTCTGTGTTGTTAGTCTGTTTGGAAGAACCATGTGTTGTTCCGTGTTGCTCGCATGTTTGGCAAAACCGTATGTTGTTCTGTGTTATTTTCCTGTTTGGAGAGCCTTGTTTTTTTCTGTGTTGATTCGCCTATTGTTACCATTCTGAGTGTTGTTGTGTAATGGTCTCCTCTGTCACAAAGCGAGTGGAAGTCTATTTGCTGCGTTGACCTTGTGATCTGCTGTGTGTGCATATTTTTTCCTTGGTCTAAAATGCTCTAGAGTGGAATTGGATTTGAACTAGCTTGATAAACCTAGTGTGGGAAGGAACCTCACAAATAGATCTAGAGGGGTTGGTTTTATTCTTTGCACTCCCTGAACAACACTGGAAGGGAAGGCATAGCCTGAGGGTCTGTGTAGCAGAGAAAGGGATGCTTCCTTGTGTTGGGTGTGTAGATTTTTTAGGAGCCAAGCCTGATCTAGTGCAGGTGTCCACAACTCGGTGGTTGAGCTCACTAGCTTAGTAGTTCAAGTTATCCAGTTCCTTTGCAGCATGATAAACCCATCTGTTAGTTGGCTTGGCTAGTATCTAATAAGAATGTTGGATTGACTGGCCGCAGCCTAATAAACCCAACAGTATATTGGCTTGTTTTTCTGTAGCCTGATAAACCCAACTGTGTTGGCTTGCCTGAGTTTGGTTGCATTCTTGGCTATGTGTGAGCCTGTTAGTGTTCCTTATTCCTTGTGGGAATCATGCCCAGCTCGAGGGTGGAAGTGTTGCTGAGAGAATGAGGAGCGCACTAGCATATGGTTGGGTGGAACGTTGCAACACCGTAGCTGGTTGCGGGACAAGCTTCTTTAAAGATAAGTATTTCTTGTGTGCAATATCTGCAACTATATCTTGTTTAATGAATTGTGAAGAACATGTTGAATGCTTGGATAAATGTATTTACTTCTGCTTTATAATTGCAATTGTATGCATCTATGTATGTCTACTTTCAATGCATTTCTAAGTTTCATGGCTGGATTGGTGATGGCCTGAATGATCAAGTTGGTTCAAGACTTCTGTTAGCAGGTTGAATTTCCGCAGAAATCTCTCTTCCGCAACTTGCAGGATGTGGGATATGAGATGCAGAAGTGACATTCTATAAATCCTATTCTCCGCAGTTTTCCTTCTGCAACTCTTCTTCTACAACTTGCGGGACGCGGGATGCAGAAGCGACATTCTGTAAATCTTGTTCTCCACATTTTTCCTTCTGCAACTTGCGGGATGCGGGATGTAGAAACGTCCTTCTGTAAATCTCTATTTCCGCAGTTTTCTTTTTGCAACTTGCAGGATGCCAAATGCGGTCTGCGGATTCGCAGATACCTACTTCGGCAAGTTTTCTTTTCACAACTTGCAGGATGTAGGATGCGGGACCGCAAATTTGAATTTCCACGATTTCACAACTCAAGCTTTCCACACCATTGATTTTTGCGAGTTGATTCTTAGCCCTTGATTTGTTCCCAGATGTGGAACAGATTGTGACCGTCAATCTCTGTCGCATTTTTCTTCGTCATTCGATCTCCTCTAAAATCTTTCTTCATGGATCGTCGAATTTATCAATGGTGGACGAGAGGGGGAACGTGGCAGTGTGGTAGCAGAACATGAATGTTGAGGAGTGCTTCATGACCATGCCCTGTGTTTCAAAGAACGACAAAGGTCTCGTAGGAAATTTTTAATTCTACATGATAATCAAGGTATGGGTACGTGACAGAGTGGTATTAGAGCTGTTGGTTGCAGCACTATGGCTTAAATGGGCCAAGTTGAACAGTTAACAGAGTTGTTGGTAAATGGTTTCAAAATATTTTTAGCTGCATAACAAAGAAAACTGCCATGGATAGTGGGTAAGTGGTTCTGATTTTTAAATTATCTAACAAATTTGTTATTAACACATTTTGCATAACTATAGTCGCAGGGCAGCATTCCAGATATTGCAGTTCGGTAAAGGTTGTTTGACTGAGCCATGAGAACCGATAGGTGCGATGATGCACAGAACCCCAATGAATGCGAGGAAGATGATATGGGGGAAATGTATGAATTGGAAATGCTGAGACAGAGTCTAATGGGAGGAGGTTTCAAGACACTCCTCTAGATTTTTCCACCACCATGAGAAGCCTAAGGGTGGAGATGCAAAGTCACAGGGTAGACAATGAAAGATTGGTTAAGGCACTGGAGTAACAGAATCAGCTGAATGTAGCCATGCTGCAGAGTTTGACAGACATTCAGAGGCATATGAACTCTGGGGACTAGACATTGAGACCAGAAGGAAGTAAGAGCATTGCTAAAGTAAGAAAGAGATCTCCTAGTGGGTCATCTGACTCTGAAGAATCCACTGGTGGCTCAAGTTCTTATTCTCGTGAGAATCAGAGAAAGAAGCGCTACCAGAAACATTCACGTGATGAATTTAAGAAGGCTGGACTCCTACATTCAACAGTGAGATAAAGAATGGTCATGAAGCTGAAACTTGGCTTCTTGGGATGAGGAAATATTTCCAAGTCCAAGACTATTCAGGAAATATGAAGGCTAGAATAGCCATCTTCAATTTGACTATAAGAGCATCCATATGGTGGGAGCACTTCAGGCAAGTGAAGAAGATTAATGAAAGGAAGATTGTATGGAAGTAGTTCTTGAAGTATTTCAAGCAGAAGTACCTCTCTGATAGGTACTATGATGATAAGATCAAAGAGTTCCATGAGCTGAGATTGGGACAACAGAACATGGAAGAGTATGCAAATACGTTCTTGGAGCTGTTAAGGTATGTCAAGTACATCAAATATGAGAAGGTGAAAATCTAGTGTTTTATGAGTGGATTTCCTCAGTCTTACAAAGACAGAATTGAGTTTTATGAACCTATAACTCTAGAAGAAGTGATAAGGAAAGCTAAGTATTGCTATGAGCAAAGAAAAGGCAAACCTAATTATCATAAGACATGGAAGGACAAAAATAATGAGAATTCTGACCAAAGGAAAAATGGTTTCAAAACTTCTAATTTCAGTAATCAGCAGAAGCAACCATCCCAAGTTGAGAAGCATCCAACTAGAGTGGTGGGAGAAGAGCCAAGAGATCTACAATAGAACAAAGCACCACTCCAATGTTGGAAATGTGGAGGACCCCACATGCGCAAGTATTGTCCACTTGAGAATGAGAATGCAAGGCCAACTTACAATATTCAAGAGGTAGAAACAATGGTTCAAGTAGCAAGGGCCGTCCCTAGGATCTATGCAGCACTAGAGGACCACCAAGCCGATCACCAGTCAACTGTGGTTGAAGTTGCAGGTAAGATTGTAGAGAAATCTGTTTCTATTTTGATTGACCCTGGTGATACCCATAGTTACATTGCTCCTAGAGTAGTAGAGATTTGTGCTTTTAAGAAAGTAAAGCATAGTAAATCATGGTTAGTTCAGCTAGCCACTGGAACTAAGAGAAAGGTTAGTGAAGTGGTAGAGAAATTCCCATTGGTGATGAATGGATTAGTCACTTATGTAGATATGAATGTTCTACCACTGGGTTCCTATGATGTTCTCATTGGAATGGATTGGTTAGAAGCTCATAGGTTAAATATTGACTGTTACAATAAGACTTTTGAATGCATGGATGGAGAAGCAAACCTAATAGTTGTAAGAGGCATTCCAAAGGTGATTTCTGTGAGGTAGATTTCAGCAATGAAATTGAAGAAGTTTTGTAGGAAGGGTTGCAGAGTGTACATAGCTCATGTTGTGGAGGTAGTAGAGAATGAAACTATTAGGTTGGAGGACTATCCTATATTGCAAGAATTCAGGGATGTTTTTCCTGATGAGATTCCAAAGCTTCCTCCAAAGAGAGACATTGAATTCACAATTGAACTTGTGCCAGGAGCAACACCAGTGTCCAAGACACCGTACATGATGAGTACACTAGAAATTCTAGAGCTGAAGATGCAGTTGCAAGAGTTGTTGGAAAATAAGTATATTAGGCCAAGTGTGTCTCCTTGGGGAGCACTAGTTCTGTTTGTGAAGAAGAAAGATGGTACACTTAGATTGTGTATTGATTACAGAAAACTGAACAAAGTCACGACGAAAAACAAATATCCTTTGCCTAGGATTGATGACCTCTTTGATCAAATGAGAGGAGCAAAGGTATTTTTCTAAGATGGACTTGAGGTTTGGCTACCATCAGGAGTGAGAATCCAGGATGAAGACATTCATAAGAAATCCTTCAAAACAAGGTATGTGTTGGAGACATTTACCACCATACACACTCATTTTGGTCAATTTGGCCTAGTTAAACCACTATCCTAAGTTTTATTGACTTAATTGACATCAGAGGAGCACTGTATGACATCAACATGAGCACGACCATGCTTGCCTTCAGTCAAGGAGGCCAACTAAGCCTTCTCCTTCATTCAGGGAGGCTAACTGGAGCATTACGGGGGTGATCTAAGTGTCATAAATGCACTTAATTGATAATTGATGGTTACAATCAGTTAAACATAGCAGTGAAGGTGCCTACTTTCATTAAATTGATTATTTAATTATTATTTAATGAACTGGAGTCAACAGGGGCACCTCCAACCACCTCTGATGGTCAGTTAGACTTCAGCTAACCTCATCGGGGTTCATTCGAGTTATTGATGTGCTACCACTTATTGGTTGGCTTAAAGTGACATGTGTTTGAGCTACTTTCAGTTAGACTCAGTCATTTATTGCACTTCGACTTCAGTTAGGACTCAGTTGAGTCAATTAGGGTTTTGATCAGTGGTTAACTTGAGTGTTTACTGTGGCTTACATTCAGTTAAGCTAGACTCACTCATTCAATTCGAATGGCCTCCTTGGGAATTGAAATTGTCTTGGCATTCATGCATCTGTCATGATCATTGTATGGTATCATCATTCTTTCATTTGATTATACAAAGCTACTACTTCCATTGCAACACCATTTTTCCAATTTTATGCATATTTGTCTGTATTCTTTGTGAGACTGTGTTTTCAGTTCCTAGACCACTGTGACAAATTAATAGTATGGACATTATGAGTTTGTAGTGGTCCCATTTGGTCTCAGAAATGCACCAGCTACATTTATGTGCCTTACGAATAGTGTCTTCAACAGGTATTTAGACAAGTTTGTTCTCGTTTTCCTTGATGACATTCTTATTTATTCTAAGATTAAGGAAGAGCATGAAGAGTATATGAGATTGACATTATAGTTGCTCATAGAGAATAATCCGTATGCAAAGTTTAGCAAGTGTGACTTCTATAAATATAGAATTCAGTACTTGGGTCACATTATCTCATAAGAGGGTATATCTATGGAACCTAACAAGATTGAAGCCATTATGAATTGGCCTACTCCAATAAATGTGATAGATGTAAGATATTTTATGGGACTTGCAGGATACTACAAGAGATTCATTGAAGGATTATCCAAGGTTTCACATGCCATCACTTCTTTGCAAAGGAAGGGGATAAAGTTTGAATGGACATCGAGGTGTGAAGAAATTGTCCAGCAGCTGGAGAATATTCTCACAAGTGCACCAGTCTTGAAAGTTGCAAACCTAAAGAAAGATTTTGTGGTATGCACTGATGCATGCAGTCAAGGACTTGGAGGAGTTCTTATGCAAGACAACCACATAATATGTTATGAGTCAAGAAAGTTGAAGGAGCATGAGAAGAACTATGCCACTCATGATCTGGAACTTGTAGCCATAGTGCATGCTCTCAAGATGTGGAGGCATTACTTGATGGGATGAATATTTGAGCTAAGAACAGACCATTGTGGTCTGAAGTATTTGTTTGATTAGCCTACTCTAAATGCTAGGCATGCTAGATGGTTGGAGTTCTTATGTGAGTTTGATTTTGAAATCAAGCACATAAAAGGAAAAGAGAATAAGGTAGTTGATGCACTCAGTAGGAAGGTGCAGGAAATGCATGTCGCATCTCTTAGTATTTTCTAGTCAAATTTGAGACATCAGATTGTTAAGCATGCTGCTGAAGATGAATTGTATGTGCAGGTAAAAGACAAGTTGCAACAGAAAAGCCTTGAAAAGAAGTATGAGGGATATAAACAAGAAGAAGATGAACTCCTTACTTATAAGAACTGAATTTATATTCCAAATGTAGCAGAATTGAGGAGGGTTGTTATGGATGAGATCCATCAAGCTCCATATTCTAGTCACCCATGATATCAGAAGACAATTGCTACAACCAGAAAGCAGTACTTTTGGCCAGGGATGAAAAAGGACATGGCTGAATATATTTCAAGGTGCATGAAATGTCGGGAGGTGAAGGTTGAGCATCAACACCTAGTAGGTTTGTTGCAGTGTTTGCTAGTTCCAGAATGGAAATGGGAAGTTATTTCCATGGACTTTATTACAGGATTGCCAATGACTTGGAGACAACATGATTCCATCATGGTTGTGGTGGACAAGTTGACAAAGGAAACACATTTTATACCGGTTAATTCTGCGCATCAGACTGATGAAATTGTAAAGATCTTCATGAAATAGATTTTCAAATTGGATGGATTGCCTAAGGCAATAGTCTCTGACAGAGATGTCAAGTTCACTTCCAATTTTTGGAAGGGATTGTTTGCATATTTGGGTACAAAGTTGAATTTCAGCACTGCCTACCATCCTCATGCTAATGGTAAAATAGAGAGAGTCAACCAAGTGCTTGAAGACATGCTTCACATGTATGTGATGGACAAACCAACCAAGTGGGAATATTATTTACACTTGGTAGAATTTGATTATAACAATGGGCAGCAACCATCCTTGGGGATGAGTCCATTTGAAGATTTTTATGGCAGGAGGTGTAGGACACCAGTGACTTGGGATAATCTAGTGAACATGGTTGTGCTTGGTCCAGAATTTCTCAAGGAGATGGAGCAGGAAGTTATAAAGATCAGGCAGAATCTGAAAGCATCCCAGGACATGCAGAAAAGCTATGCAGATAAGCATAGGGTGAACAGAGAGTTCAGTGTTGGGGATCATGTTTACCTTTGAGTGAGGGAAAATAAGAGTTCCTTGAAGCTTGGAAGTTGTGCCAAGCTGTCACCTAGATACTGTGGGCCGTTTGAAGTGCTTGGAAGACTAGTGCTAGTTGCATATAGACTTGCATTTCGTGCTAGCACTAGTGCTCATAATGTTTTTCATGTTTCTTTTCTTAAGAGATATGTACATGATCCTAACCATGTGATAAATTGGGATGTGATTCAGGTGGAACTCAAGGGAGAATTCCAAATCAAGCCAATGCACATCCTCTCCAGGAAGGTCACAATGCTTCGAAACTAAGCCATAAGGAAGGTAAAGGTGCAATGGGAGCACTACGGTCTTGAAGAGGCTACATGGGAGCTAGAGGATTCCATGTGATTGGAACATCCATTTTTGTTCAAATCTGTAGAGCACTGAGGGCGGTGCCTATGTAGCATTTTTTGTTCAATTTTGTAAAGCACCGAGGACAGTGCTCTTGAAGGGGAGGGGAATGTAACACCTCAGTTTTGACCCCGTTTCGCATTAAATATATGTGATGAGAATATTGTATGGAATGATGGCAAGGAGCTCAAGGCCAATGCCCTGCCATTGATTGATGTTCTATGTATAGGTGATCAAGGTTGATGCCTACGGTTTATGGTGCTAAATCAAGCACAATATATAATTTTGGTCATCATATAAATATGCAATTTAATTAAAAACCCACAACTAGCTATTTCAATGCAACAAATAATGAGATGGGGGCATGATTTCCCAAGGAACGGGGAGGGGGAATATTTAACCTTGAGCCATGGGGGAAAGCCATGTGTCAAAAGAAAACACCCAGAAAACGTATGCCCATTCACTCATGCAGTCATGTTTCATCTTCCCTCACATTGTGGGGAGCGGGGAACGTTTTGATCATCCATCCTTGAGCGTTTTCAGTTTCTCAATTCCATCCTGTGCATGCGCAGTCCATCATCAGGATTTCACCCAAAAATGCGGTGGTTGATTCTGATCATTCTTGGATTCCATCATGTGCATGCACACTGTCCATTCACCTGATTTACATAACTGCGTGTTTTTCTGTGTTGTTATCCTATTTGGCAGAACAATGTGTTGTTCTTTGTTGTTCGCTTGTTTGGCAGAACCGTGTGTTGTTCTGTGTTATTCGCCTATTTGGAGAACCATGTTTTGTTCTATGTTGATTCGCCTGTTGTTACCAGCCTGAGTGTTGTTGTGTAATGGTCTCCTCTGTCACAGAGTGAGTGGAAGTCCTTTTGCTATGTTGACCTTGTGATCTATTGTGTCTGCATATTTTTGCCTTGGTCTGAAATGGTCTGGAATGGAATTGAATCTGAACTAGCTTGATAAACCTAGGGTAGGAAGGAACCTCACAAATAGATCTAGAGGGCCTTTTTTTCTTCATTGCACTCCCTGAACAACACTGGAAGGGAAGGCATAGCCTGGGGGATTGTGTAGCAGAGAAAGGGATGCTTCCTTATGTTGGGTGTATAGATGTTTTAGGAGCCAAGCCTGATCTAGTGCAGGTGTCCACAGCTTGGTGGCTGAGCTCACTAGCTTAGTATTTCAATTTATACAGTTCCTTTGTAGCCTGATAAACCCATCTGTTAGTTGGCTTGGCTGGTCTTTAATAAGAATGTTGGATTAACTGGCTGCAGTTTAATAAACCCAACAGTATATTGGCTTGTTTTTCTGTAGCCTGATAAATCCAACTGTGTTGGCTTGGCTGAGTTTGGTTGCATTCTTGGCTATGTGTGAGCCTATTAGTGTTCCTTATTCCTTATGGGAATCATTCCCAGCTCGGGCTGGAAGTGTTGCTGAGAGATTGAGGAGCGCACTGGCCTATGGTTGGGTGGAACGTTGCAGCACCATAGCTGGTTGTGGGACAAGCTTCTTTCAAGATGAGTATTTCTTGTGTGTAATATCTGCAACTGTATCTTGTTTAATGAATAGTGAAGAACAAGTTGAATGCTTGGATGAATGTATTTAATTCCACTTTATAATTGCAATTGTATGCATCTATGTATGTTTACTATCAATGAATTTCTAAGTTTCATGGCTAGATTGGTGATGGCCTGAACGATCAAGTTGGTTCAAGACTTCTATTAACAGGTTGAATTTCTATAGAAATCTCCCTTCCGTAACTTGCGGGATGCGGGATGCGGAAGCGGCATTGTATAAATCACGTTCTTCGCAGTTTTCCTTCCGCAACTTGCAGGATGCAGGATGCGAGATGCAGAAGCGACATTATGTAAATCTTGTTCTCTGCAGTTTTCCTTCTGCAACTTGTGGGATGTAGGATGCAGGATGCGGAAATGGCCTTTTGTAAATCTCTATTTCTACAATTTTCTTTTGGCAACTTGTGGGATTCTGGATGTGAGATGCGGCTTTGCAGGTACTTACTTCCACAAGTTTTATTTCCACAGCTTGCGGGATGCAGGATGCAGGACCGAAAATTTGAATTTCCCCGATTCCGCAACTCAAGCTTTCCGCACCGTTGATTTTTGCAGGTTGAGACTCATCCATTGATATGTTCCAAGATGTGAAACAAATTGTGACCGTTGATCTCCGTCGCGTTTTTCTCCGACGTTCGGTCTCCTCTGAAATATTTCTTCGTGGATCGTCAAATTGATCAATGGTGGATGAGAGGGGGAATGTGACAGTGTGGTAGTAGAACATGAATGTTGAGGAGTGCTTCACAGCCATGCCTCGTGTTTCAAAGAATGACAAAGGTCCCGTAGGATTTTTTTAATTCTGCATGATAATTAGGGTATGGGTACATGACAATAATCAAAGCCATGTATTAACATTTCATACCATTATAGAGGATTCTGTAAGTTAGGTTCACAAATTCTTAAAGGGTGTTGGCTCAATGGAAGAAGGCCTGCCTTACAAGTAGAAGGTTGGGGGTTCGATTTCTCCATGCCCTAATGATATTGCAATATCGATTAAAAATGACTAATAGCCACTATTTTAGTGACAAAAAAATGAGAGATAAGTGACAACAAATGAGAGATAAGTGACAAAAAATGATCAAAATTCGCATATAAATGACCAAATGACGTTTTTGGTGGCTAATTTCTGGTCTCTTATCACGCAACGAAAAATGTGGTCATATTTAGTTTGGTCATTTATAGACTGTCTTGTGGTTATTAATTTGGTCATGTTTTTGGACTGTCTTGTGGTTATTAATTTGGTCATATTTTTGGTCATTAATTGTGACAATTAATGACCAATTATATGACTAAATATACGACCACATTAATGACCACCAGAAAATCTATAAATGATCAAACTAAATATGACCACATTTTTTGTTGCATGATAAGAGACCGAAAATTAGCCCCTAATGATCGCTAAATCAAAAGTGGTCATTTATATGCCAATTTTGGTCATTTTTTTGGTTAGTTATCTCTCATTTTTCACTAGTGTTAGAGGGGTTTTATAATTTTGTATCTAGGGATTTGAATAGGGTATTGGCGGGTTTGAATATGTATTCTTTGTTTGACGTTTGTGTGAATCTGAATGTGTGTGAATTCGAATTAGTGTTTAAATGATTATGATATGTGTGTGAAGGCGGTGTGAATATAATTGTGTTTAGATTCAGAGTGGTGGTTGAATAGGTGTGATTTGTGAGTGAATATACCATGATTTCAATTGGAACAATTATATATGAAGTCGACCTATGTTTAGGGGGTTGTTCCCTAAAAATATTTTGTCTAACTAATATTTCATATTTCAACTTGCAAGGTTTATAAGGGTTATAATATTTGAGCCATTATTAATGGTAAGATAAAAATGGGTATTTTGTAATGTCCCTTTTTCAAAATTTTATTACAATGACCAATTTTTCACTTTTTCCCCTATTTCAACATTTGACTAGTTTTGATGTCTAGGTCTCCAAATTTGTCCAAATGCCTCCAAATATTCACAGAAAGTATACAAATGATATTAAGGTTTGAATATGATGTTCATGTAATCTTTATGACCCTCGAAATGATTCTTCAAACTTGTTTAATATTCTAGTCGAGGTAGGAGTTGTGGCTAGTAATTTGGGGTTCTAATTCCCCCACAATGAATACTGAAAATGGCTTCCCAAATGGACTCAATCCAACTTGAATTTCTGAATGGAAGTAGGGGAAATGTAAATGAAATAAATATGAACTCATATGCATCACCATTAAACTGTTAATGTATGCTATAACTCCCTTAAATCAGATGAAAAAAGACTAGTTTCAATCTTGGGGGAAATGATAGGCAAACTTCTCCAAATGCTATGAAACTCAACAAAATAACTCCAAATGCTTATGTAATGAAAATTAAACTCATATAATCCATCAATAACAATCAATTCATCCATAAATCATTAGTATTTTACTTATCCATTCAAATCTATCAACATTATATTGGTTCACAACAAGGTAGTGGGGAAATGACACTGTTTCTTCATTGTTTAACATTTATACATGAAATATTTTGGGTATTTTGACCTGAGAGATTTCTAAACTTTATTAAATTGAGCACATAGATATGTGGAAAAACACACAACTCACAAGATAGATCACACAATTTACTCAGCAATTGAAGAATGAAACAGTGCAAAAATGGCTTGCAGCTGTGAATGCTTTCATTAATATAAAAATTCATTAGATAATAATTACAATGAAGTAAAATGGATAAATAGCCACAATAAATTTGAATCCACATGAGGAAATTCAAATTGATTAGACTCTACTTGACTGTATGTAACTAAGACCTTGTCTAAATCATTATCAGAGGACTCAATAGTTAACTGACCTTGTCTAAATCATTATCGGAGTTCATCGGAGTTCTAAAACAAAACTCAAGTGTCTAATTCGGTGTTAACTAAGGATAAATGACTATGGTAGGTGTGGAATGCGCTTCTCCTGCATGAAACCATGCAAACCTAGTGCTAACTAAATGTATAGGACTAGAACTAAATGTAACTGACTCCTAACTTAGCTTAACTAGTCACCAACTCAACTCAACTGACCTGGGTTGGTATTGACACTCCTAGTGGCTCCTAAATTATAGGGATTGATCTAGGAGGCTCCAAAATTGATGCATGCAAGTGCAATCAATGGCAGTAGGCCTCAATTAGTGTTCCCCACACTTTAGTAACTAGAACATGTGCCCCAATTAGGCCAAGTGGACCCAATGGTGCTAGTGACTAAAAATAGATTGGATGGACTCCCGATTTAGACATGACTCCTTATTTAGACATATGACCAAATTGGATAAGGGAGGATTAATAATACTAACAAACTTTAAATACATAAATAATGGCCCATTCATCCATAAACCATCAGTGAGACATTCTTCCATTCGAAATAATCAGCATTATCATGGCATACATCAATATAGTGGGGAAATGGTCATTGTTTGCTCATTAATAGTCACTTTTACATACAACCATTTAATATTTAGACCTGAGACTCTCTAAGAATGAAGGACATATATTGATTTTATTAAAATCATAAATGGACAATGAAAAGCTCTCCCAATTCGAAATCATCAGCATTACAATGGTTCACAACAAGATAGTGGGGAAATGACACTATTTCTTCATTGTTTAAAATTTTGACATGAAATATTTTGGTATTTCAACCTGAGAGTCTTCTGAACTTGAAATATAGAGCATTTAAATTAGAACATAAAATAATTGGACATTATAATCTTCCCCAAAGATATCAATAGCTCACCCAAAGCGCAATCCCTCCATGAGCAAGAATATGCAATAAAAAACGGAAATGGTTGAGAGAAAGTGCTACACTCAAAGGAAACATGAGCTTCCCTATAGCTTACAACTACAAATAAAACTCCATTAAAGCTCCATGAAAGACCCAAGTGTCCTCTCCAAACACTAACTTGGATGGGAATCTTTCACCCTCGAAATTGGCTAAGGCAAGAAACTAGTCATCCACTAGCTCTCTCAATTCACAAATGATAAAAATATCCTCTATTGGTTGATCTATATATTTTATAAACATCCTTATCCTTCTAATTTTACCAATCCATCCACAAACTCAATCCAATTCGAATTAGGGCGTGGGCTTAAGATTTTCCATGTGTCCTCCCTTTCCTAGCCTTCCATCTTCCCCAAATCACATGAGCGCCCTCTTGGATGATCTATTTCGACCTGACATGCCATATATGTCAAATTTTATCCTTCAGATCTGATTTTTGTCATAGGTGTCATAGCATCTTCATCATTGTTCCCATAGAGCTAGGGAATCTAGTCCAAGTGTCTCACTAGCTCCAAAATGACTCTTCCTCTCCCATGTAAGTTACATTTCTTTCAAAATTTGACCTATAATGCATATGTACAAGTGTATTAGCCTTCTAAATCATCCAAGAACATTTAGGCTTCCCATGGATTCGAAATTGAAATAGGAGGATGCCACGTGGCACATAAATTCTAGCTTGTGTGGGCCCCATAGTCTCCATGTGTCTCCATGCTCCATTGCCACTTCAATTTTCTCTTGTATTTATTTAATAAGATCCATAATTAAATATTTATTCCATTCTAATGTCTGAACATCATTTATTCTCCCTCTTATTCCAAATCCCAAATCTTCCAACCCCAACCTAGGAAACTAGTAATTTTCCTCGGCAATTATTTTACCCTTCTCATCAATTTGACAAAATCTCATGAATATGAAAACTGTGATTAGGCCATTATGACCCAATTAAAAATTTGGGACATGAAATATTCAAAACTTCATGGAAAAAATGGATACTTAGGATAGATAGTGAAAATATGTTTTTTTTAAAATGTTAAAGGTGTATTGGGAGGGGGTTTCAACAAAAGGATTTTTGGAGGCATTCCTTAACGTTTACTAGAATTACGGGTGTATTTTAATATCCTACAATTTCATGTTCTATATCATAAGTTGATAGAGTGAAACCCATGAGCTATTGTCATGCCAAGAGGTAATTCTATTGCCCATATATGGAGGGAAAGAAGGCCGATGACCATGAGAGGTGTTAACTATAATAGTTTTCCTTGGATGAGGAGATAAACCAAGCTATTATTGAAGAGAACATAAATGAAAATGTTGAAGATCATAATGAGGCAAAGGTTGAAGGTGCAAGGTGCAAGATGAAAATTGCAAGTTCAAGGTGCACGATAAACTACAGTGCAAGGTGCAAGTTCAACCAAGAATATTGATGCTATTGAAGGACATATAAAGAGGATATCATGAAGACAATTGATTATGTTGAATTCAATAGATATTCGGTAAGAGACACTATGAAAAAATTTGGAATTGGACCAAAATCATTGCATTCTCAGCTAAATAGTCTCAGACATACAATGATAAAAAGGCCTCAAGATTACATTGTTAACTAAACTAGATGAGGAATAAGTAGTTGTTTGGTGTAATGGGATGGTTGAAATGGACCATAGATTGGGTTTGATACCATTAAAGGTCAATGTTTCACAAATATATTAATGGATGTTGATTTCTAGTCAGAGATGGATTTGTTTGGAAATCTTAATAGGAACGATTCAAGAAAATAAATTTGGACCTTGAATTACAAACATTAGAGGGACTCAATAGAGACAAAGATTTGAATTTACACCTTGTGGTTTTGACCACGTTCCATGACAATTTTTCCAAGGCATATAAGAAGTGGATATCGAAAGAAGGAGTTTAACTAGATTGACAACTTGTCGCAGAAGAACCGAGAAACAAAAATTTCAACGAGAACGAGAGTTTCGTTGAAAATAACTGTGAACAACACAGGGTTACAGAGAGTATCCCACCACCCCCGCCACCCCCACCACCACAATTCGAAGGAGAAGAGGATGCCAATGACATGGGGCACAAATCTGAACACACCCCCCTTTATGAGGGAGATGAGGATCCCAAGCGACATTGGTTCATCTGTGAATCGACATGGGAAGCAAACCCAGTAACAAATGAAGATCGTCAGATGGCGCAGTTCGCTGGTGCTTTGCGAAAGCGAGCACTAACTTGGTACATGACATACACTGAGAAAAAAAATAACGCGAGGAAATAAGAAATTAAGAAACAATTTATTTCATTCTTCAAAACCCCATATGTGAAGCATCTATGGAAAAAAAGTTAAAAATGACAGTCCAGAAACCACTAGAGACTATTCGGGAGTATGATAAAAGGCTGAAGGACTTACTTAGCCAACTAGATTACAATATATATGAACAAATATTAATCCAACGGTTTCTTGTAGGACTCTCACAGAAAATCCGAAGGCACATTAGTCTGGACACATTTAAAACATACGAAGATGTGCTCACAAAGGAATTAGAAGTTGAGATGGATGAGGAATACGCAACGCACCATGTGGAAAACCGTATCGAAGAACAGTTAGAAATAATGCATAAATCGTTACGAGAACTTACCCTTAAAGGGAAAGATATTTGGTGCACGAAATGCTCAACGATCGAGCATACTAAAGGCAATTTCGGACAAGACATCAGTCGACAAGATGTATGCTTTGTTCAAACAAAATGTTTCTGTGACATCTGCCAGGAACATGGGCTACACGTGACAAAAGATTGTCTGCTTAATATGAAAAATGAAAAATATTTTTGGTGTGCAATTTGCGAAGTTAAGAGTCACGCAACATCCGACTATAGCTTAAACCTAAAGAACCAAAAAAACTATCACATAGTTTATCAAACAAACGTCGTTGCATAGAACAACAATAATAGTGAACAGAATGAAAGAAGCAACCAAAGATATGAAGGCCGGAGATATGAGCATTGGTACGACAATAACCGTCATGGGGGATATACAGGTCAAGGCCGATTCTTCAGAAATCAGGACAACACACCACGATGACCAATCCAGTGCTTCACGTGCTACAAAGAAGGTCACCGATATGCAGACTGTCCATACAATGACCAGAATGACCTAAAATTTTGTACCAGTTGTGGTGTTGGCGATCACTCTTTATAGGATTATCCCACCATGCTCAATAAGATAAATAAAAAGAAAAATGTTGATGTCTTGTCGTGTGTTCAAAAGTATGATGTAATTCGTACAAAGAATTTACTAATAGTAACTAGGCAAGGAACAAAAACTGGCAATGATAATCCAAGAATAAGTAAGATAAAAAGAAAAGATAGCTACCTTGACCCTATAAAGCAAAAACAATTATATAATGATGCATCAAATATGTTTCAAGAATTCGCTAGACAAGAAGCAATTGATGATAGTCGATAGAATATATCGCAAGAATTACTTAACTTAATACATAATGATAACTCACTAGCACAATTTATTGATTTATTATACACTATTAAGAACAAATATGACATTGATAAACAAACCAAGAATATATGTAGCCTAAATAAAAAAGATAAGAGTTATGCTAACCCACTTGTCGACTTAGAAATCAAAGGATATCATGTCCGAGAAGTTGTTCTCGACTTCGAATCTCAAGTTAACATAATGACAAGAGATACTTGGGAACAATTAGGTAGACCTCGACTAAATGAATCAGGTATATACTTAAAATTAGCTGACCAAGGACTCATCGAACCTATTGGGGTATGGAGAAATGCCGACACAACCATAAAGGGCATTACCACAAAAGTCGACTTTGAAATCATTGACCCTAAAGAAGGATCCACCTCCTTCCCAGCCTTAGTGGGTCAGCCATGGGATTGGAAGATGAAGGCATTGATCTCATTAGATAAAGAAAGAATAAAGCTAAAAGGGAATGGGCAGAAAGTAATTGTTCCTATCCATCCTTCACAAGGTGAACCATGGACTGAACCCATTGACAAAGAAGTCAATATCCGACAACTTTATCAAATACAGAACAATGAATATTATACTGAACTAAATATATATGGAGAACTAGATCTAAGAAACCAAGACTCAGTAGGATATAACTCAGATGCAGAACTTTACGTCTGGGAGATAGAAAACTATGAAACTCAAGCAAGAGGATGCTAGACCGTTCAAGCCATCCCTCATACCAAAAATATTTGAAATAAAAATTAGGGAACACCCTTCTTTAGCACCAATTAAAAGAGAAGACAAACAATCTCTTCGGTATAAAGAAAGAGAATCACCAGTGCTTCATATTGAACAAGTTTCCAAGAACATAGGTGAGCACGACCGACTCCAAAGCCTGGTCAAAACGTTTACAGGTCAAGCCGCTCAATGGTGGGACACCCATCATTCAAGACTACAAACGTGGACGACAACTTCAACCTACTTCGTCGAAATATTCAGAGGGAAGAAGCTAACTAAACATGCACAAATACCAGTCTTCACACAAGGACAAGACCCTGAAAAACATAAATATATGTGAAAAATAATGGAGAAGACTTGGTTACAAAGATGAATGAATATGGCCACACCTATTTCACTCCACATTAGACAATTGACCAAATAAGTGGTATAAGATGGAAGAAGAACGGGGCGAAATGTTCATATGGAACGAACTCAAAGAAAATTTTATCAAGGACTTTAAATTGATACCAGAAGATGACAAACTAGTCAAAGTAACAAAACAAATAAAAAAATTCATACAATTGACTGTTCATCATAGTCCGACACAAAACCACAACCGATAGGGAGCATCGTGCAATAACGTTTTCTCTAATAAAATACCATAGTCGACAAGACTTCGACTGGAAAATGAGCATACAAATGGAAAAAGATTTCAATGGAACTCTGTTCATCCAGAAACGGTGAAACCAATTAAAATTATATTTAAGGTCAAATCGACCAACAAAGAAGATACCAACCGGATGACAGCAACAGACTTCCCAACATCATTTTCACAGTTCAAGGAAGGAAGTCGACAAATCAATGAAAGCAAGGCGACAGAATGGATGGAAACAAAGGTTAAAACTAAAGAAGTCGACATATATAATGATAATAGACCAAAAGTGGCAAGAATAGGTGATTATTGGAATGAGGAGCAAACGACAAAAATTGTTAACTTATTAAAAGAATTATAGGATGTCTTTGCATGGGACTATAAATACCTCAAAGGGTTAGTTCAAGAAATGGGCGAAATGGAGATTGATATCAAACCTGATGCAAGACTTGTAAAGAAAATAACTTACAAACTTGATCACAAATATAAGGAGATAGTGAAAAAAGAGATCGACAATATGTTAGCAGCCGGAAACATCTATCCAATCGACCAATTAGAGTGGGCAAGCCCAATGGTGGTACAAAAAAAGAAGCATGACTCGACAAGATTGAGAATCTGTGTCGACTTTCGAGAGCTAAAAAAAGGCACCTTTACAGACCCATTTCCAACCCCATTTGCAGATGAAATTCGAAATGAAGTTGCAGGACACGAGTGGTACTCGTTTACAGATGGATTTTTTAGGATATAATCAAGTGTCGATTTCCAAAGAGTACCAAAAGGAAAAAACATCCGTCTGTGAATTTGGATCATTTGATTATAAAGTTATGCCATTCGTTCTTAAAAACGCATCAGTCATATTCTCAAGAATAGTAGTGAAAGCATTTCAGGAATACATATATAAAACAATGGTTGTATACTTTGATGATTGGACAATTTACTCCATGTTGAAATATCACTGCAAATGGTTAAGGCTAATGCTAGAACGATGCCGAAAAATCCAACTATCTCTCAACATAAATAAATGCATATTTTTAACCCCTATCAGAATCCTACTGGGGCATATTGTATCCAAAGAGGGCATCAAATTCGACTTTGCAAAAATAAAAAAAAACATTCTCAACTTGAAACCCCCAGTCAATCCAAAGTAGGTCAGAGTATTATTAGGGCATACGAGCTATTACAGGAAATTCATTTGTCATTACTTAGATATGGCATACCCTTTAGAAGAACTATTAAAAGAAGATCAGGAGTTTGAATGGACTAAGGAATGCGATGCATCCTTCGACACTCTAAAGAGAAAATTAGTCGAAGCACCTATTCTTAGGTTTCCAAATTGGTCAATCAAATTTCATGTACACATTGACGCATCAGGCATGGAAATAGGTACAATCTTAACACAACCAGGAGATGATGGGATGGAATACCCACTAGTGTACAGTATCATAAAACTAAACAAAGCAGAACACTATTATTCCATGATAGAAAGAAAAACATTAGGAATGGTCTTTACACTCCAAAAATATCGACATTATCTACTAGCTAACCCTTTTATATTTTACACCGATCACCAAGCACTGACATATCTAGTAAACAAACCCTTACACCATGGAAGAATCTGTCAATGGTTGTTACTATTCCAAGAATTTGAATTTGAAGTAGTAGTCCGACTAGGAAAGCTAAATGTCAGACCTGACCACTTGTCGCAAATTGACACAGGGGAGGAACCAATAGGAATTGAAGACGATCTACCAGATGCACATCTATTTCAAATTTAAGTTGTTCCTGTAGAACTAGAAGAGATAGCACAATTCATAGAAAATGGTCAAGCACCTGAGGGAATGAGTACTAAAAAGAAGCAAATTCTAGCAATGAAAGTTGCACCATATAGTCTAATTAGCGGATTCCTATATAAAATGGACCTGGATGAAGTACTCCGTCGATGCGTTTTAGAGCACGAACGAGAATCATTATGCATGAAGCACACTATGGCCTAGGTGGAGGACATTTTGAGTTGGATATGACTGCTAAAAAGATCCAACAACCGGGACTCTAGTGGCTGACATTACACAAAGACTGTTGAAAGTTGGTCAGTAAATGTGATCACTGTCAACGTTTAGGTCAAACTTTACCTGGCATTGATATACCCTTAGTATCAGTAAATCCAAGTTTAACGTTCGACATATGGGTTATCGACTTTATAGGACCATTCCCAGTTCTTGCTAGAAGGAAAGGTGCATGCTACATCATAACAATAGTCGAGTACATTACTAAATGGGAAGAGGCAGAACCTGTTGAAACCTATTCTAGTGAAGTAGCTGCTAAATTCATATACAAAAATATAATTACTAGATTTGGTTTTCCATTGAATCTAATCAGTGACCAAGGATCACATTTTATCAACAAAACCATTACAGTCCTAACAGAACAATTCAAAATCAAACATAGAAGGACTACAACTTATCATCCTTAGTCTAATGGGGCAATCGAAGCATTCAATAAAACCCTGACAAGAGGTTTAAAAAAAAATTTCAATACAGATAAGGATGAATGGGATGATAAAATTCATGCGTTTTTATGGGCATATAGAACAACATATAAACGATCTACAGACCAAACACCGTTTATACTAGTCTATGGCCAAGAAGTAGTCGTTCCCCTACACTTTCGACAACGAACACCAGTAATCGTCGACATATTACACATTAATGTCGAAGAAGCTAAGAAAGAGTGACTAAAGCAACTATCTAAGCTAGAGGAACACCGACTAATCGCTATACAACACCAGGAAATCCAAAAACAACAACAGAAAGCATGACATGACGAAATATAAAAAAGAACAAGAAATTTTCAGTTGGAGATCTTGCATTGCTATATAACAGTCGGTTAAAAGGAAAACCAAAGAAAATGCATACAGAGTGGATGGGACCCTATATCATTGAATAAATCAATGCCAATGGATCAGTCCGACTGAGAACGTTACAAGGCAAAGTATTTCAAAAACTTGTTAACGGTGCTCGACTAAAGCGGTATGACAATGAAGGAAAATTCTAAAAAAAGGTATATAAAAAGAAAAAATAATAACGGTTCCATAACTGTTAAACAAAACATATAAAAACCATAAAACCCTAAAAACAACAAAAAGAAACAACCCAACAAGATCAAAATGACAGGACATCACGAAGGAAGTAGTAGAGTACAATTCGACATAAATAACAACCGAAATCATAACCATCGACATACCGACTACTGACCTTTCTACCGACAAGAGGATCAAACAATCTAAAAAAACCATCATGACTATAGACAAAGGGAGCACCAAAACCAGAGCGTATTAAAAGAGATATCAATAGAGCGTCCTTCACAATCAGATCTGCCATTAATACCTACATTGACAAGATCGTTTCCCGCTCCACCTATAAATACCACATCAGACGAAGACTTCACATCATTTTACGAAGAACTAGATAGACCGAGCTATCATAATCTTGAGAGAAAAATACATGTTCAAAAACTCGAACCTGCTACCGAAAAAATGGCACCAAAGAAGACCAGATCTATGACCACCAAAGCAAAGGAGTTACAGTCTGCTGCAACCCCATTGACAAAATTATTGGAGAACATGAGTAAGGAAAAAGTACAGGGAAATTCATTGTCACAACTATGGACAGAAATTAAGAAATGGGCATTTATATACATGAAAATAACAAAAGAAGCACAAAAAGTAAACACCAGTACCATCATGATCTATATCAATGCACCTCTCATGAAGAGCTTCGACGCGACGAAAGAGATAATAGTAAAATTCATCATTAGATGACATCAAAATGGAAAGTTCTACTTCGATAGACCTGTTGAGATATCCAATGAGGTTATTTACAAACTCACCGGATTATCTAACAAAGGTGAGCTTGTTCATGTCGGTTCAAAGCCTGGGTTGGTTGAAAAACTAACAGGTACACCAACCAGAAAGAAATCTAAAGGGCTGATAATCAATCAAATCAAGGCCACAACAACCAAAATGGCCGCGAAAATCGTTTCTACAGGCCTAATCGTTACAGGACGTGGTTGCGATCTGAGGCTCGACATGTTGGAAGCTATCGACTATATAGCCGACTCAGGGAAAACCCACTGTTGGGATCAATACTTAGCTGGCATGGTAAAAAATATTTTCTTAAAATGTCAAGAGGAAGGCACAGCGATCCGATTCCCATCACTGATCATATGGATCGTGATGTACCACATTGGTCTTATCGGAGACCCACAGTTCCTTGAACCGATAAGATTCCATTATGTGGAGCTTCAAGCTGTTCTCAATGGTTGGGAACTCATAGGAACTAGAAGCAGCCAAAGTGCTGTTAGACAACTGGTTCCAAAATCTAAAGGTCAAAATAGCCTGATGGAGGGTACCCCAAAACATCGGAAGAAGTATGCCACTGACAGCACACATCCAGCTAGAACTTGACCATACTACAGTCTGGTACATGCAAGGAGCTCCAAAAAAATATAAACACCTCGATTATTATCCAATAGTCGAGGAGATGTTCACAGAGTTGGACCAACAATTCAACACTACAATATCCATACCAGCGATTGCAAAGAAGATTGATTAGCAGATTGTCGAGCCTTTAACTGACTAGGAGAAAGAGGAAGATTATGAATTACACCTTCATATCAGCACTTTCACTCTAGAACACACCCCAGTAGAAGAGGTAAATACTCTTCAAATAGTAACAGTACCACAGACACAACAAACCCTTGTACCGACACAACAACAGGAGGAGGAGGGTTAACAGTCAGATGAAGAAACACAATCCGACAAACTAGAGTATGCTATGTCAAAACAGAATCTCTGACAACTAGCTCTGGAAATATCCAAATCACGGAAAAAGAAAAACAGTTTGACAAAAGAGAAAGGAAAGCGCAAACTCATTCTTCAAGAGGAGTTAGATGATGAGGAAGAGCTACTTTCCAGAGGCACTGAGATCTTGGAGGATGCCGCCAAGAAAAAAGTATTTGTCGAAAAGCAGTTCAAACGATTCATACAAGAAGAAGCAAAGAAAGCAAAATACAAAAGGCAAGAGTCTCCCCCCCTGAATTCGACTCTGTTGATTTAACCTCCACTCCCCCACATCCATCCCCAACTAGAATAGTTCAAGAAGAAATAACAAACCCGACCGCTGTTACATCACCAAATCCTTACAAAGATGCATTATTTGAAAAACTCAAAGAAAAATTTGATAAAGATGCTGACCTGCAGTAATTTATCAACAATCTTCCCAACATTTTCTGCAATACTCAACAAATAAATATCACACGACCAGTTATTGAGTCAAGCTCTTCACAACAACTTCTCCCAATCACACAACAACTTAACCAACCACAAAAATCTGCCCCAAAACCAAAAGTTGTGGGATTTATTAAATCTTCGTTCTTAAGAAATCCTGACAAAACATCCCAACTTGTCGCAGCGCAAATTTCATCATTTACACAATCTACTGAAAATCCTCCCCTTCAGTTTAATGAACCAGATGAAGGAGCAATATCAGGTGATCTTGGTGCAAATGATCAAGTTGAAACATTGGAAACATATCAAGAAATAATCAACCTCCTCGAATCTTTCGAAACAGATGACCCTATCGACTTGCATCCTGAAGTCAAAAAATACTATGCTGACAGAATACCCTTTCGACCATTCCATCAATTTCTAAACAACCACCCTTGCCTAATCCACCATCAACTTCAATTCCACCTTCCACACCACCAGAAATTATACAACCATCCACCGACCCCCTTCCCGAAACACAAATAAATAACCTTGAATTTCCAGGGAGTTCAACAAAGAAACAAATAGAACAACCAATAAAGAAATAACTAGAACATCAGACATAACCACTGCCCACAGGAGCAGGTAATACACATAATAGAAGCCACTCACGACATAAAAGTAGAAGAAAAGAAAAAAAGAGAAAAGATAAAGAACAACAACATACACAATTAGCACTACAACAGGTACCCACAGTCATCCACCTACATCATCTAGGATCGATTACTGCAGTTGAGACACCAAAACTCAAGGATGGAGAATTGGATTAATTGTTGGAAGCCCTCAATAAGGAAGCAAAGATAAGAAAAGAAAGAAGACAGGAAAAAATTGAGAAACTTGAATCAGAGCAACTAGAATTTTAGACAAGATGCAGGAGCTTGGCACAAACAGTTATACCAGAAGCAAAAGAAACCATTTACTCACAACAATTAACAATTGATCATGCAAAATCACTCACAAAAGAGACTGAAATTGGAGCTGAACACTAAATTGTATTAACTTAGTGTACAATATCCAACCCTATAACATAATAGGTTGCTAAATAAATAAAATACATCAGGGATTCGAATGCATGAGGATCAATTCGAATCTAGCATAAAGCAGGCTTACTAAAATTAAGCAAATCCCCCATAGGTGTAAAAAGTTGATCCCAAATCTGTCGTGGATCTCATGAATTAGAAAAATGGCATAGGAAAGCTAAAGAGTGATGGAATGACAACTCATACATGCTTTTCCAAGGAGAAAAGGGTGGAGGATGAAGAGGACAAAAAACTAGTTCACCTCACCTAGTCAAACTTTTCCTATTGCCTTAAAACACTGAAAAAGCAGGCAATAAAGCAGAAAAAGCAGAAGGGCGCCTAGGAGACCAGGAATAAAGCAGAATTGATTCCTTGAGGTTTCCCAAGTGCTACATGGGTCAAATTAGGCAAGTTGGACCACTATGGATAGGTAATTGACAACTTGCATAAGGTGGGACACATGAACTAGGAAAATAAGACAAAAATAATTAAATTAATGTCTAAGGTAGTAAACTATGGGTTGATTATTCTAACACCCCCCCTTAAGCCTAACTTATGAGTAATATATCAGAAAATTATAGGGCCTAGCAACAAGACTTAGTCACCCTTTTACATACTGTATGTCCATACAACCAAGGAAAGAGGCAAAACCAACTTAGGAAAATCCTCCCTTAAACATGGACTGTAAAACAAAATTTGGAAATCTTGTCTTCACTCATGCTTCATAGCATGATCAGCAATCCCCAGCAGTGATTTGAGATTGCTTAAGATCTTCTCACAAAATGCTTTGGTGAAGATATTCGCTACTTGTTCTGAAGATGAACAGAAGAGTAGGTGAATGGTGCCATCATGCACAAGCTCTCTGATGTAGTGCATATGGATCTCAATGTGTTTGGTTCTCTGCTTCTGAACTGGATCTTTGCAGATTTGAATGGTACTCTAGTTATCACAGTAGATGGTAGTTGAGTACTCTGATTCGAAGCCACACTCTCCAAGTAAACCCTGCAACCATAAACATTGAGTTGCTGCATTAACAACTCCTCTGTACTCTGCTTCTGTAGATGAGAGTGCAATGGCACTCTGTTTCTTGCTTGACCAGTTGATTGGCCCTTCTGCAAGCATGAACACATATCTTAATATGGACTTTTTTTCTATGCTATCACCTGCCCAATCACTGTCAGTAAATCCAATCAAATCAAGATCAGATTTTGCTTTATAGAATGATCCCATGTGTCCTTGTTCCCTGAACAAAGTTAAGGATCATTTTGGCTGCTTTCCAATGGATCTCATGAGGCTGATCCATGTATCTAGAAGCCACACTTACTGCATAAGAAATATCAGTTCTAGTATGTGTCAGATACAACAAACATCCAATCAATTGCCTATACAGTGTATTGTTTACCATAGGTGAAGAATCAGCTTCTTCCAGCTTCACTCCTGAAAGGAAAGGAGTTTTGCTTGCTTTGCAATCCTTCATTCTGAATTTTTTCAGCAAGTCCAAGGCATATTTGGACTGGTGCACCTTGATTCCAGCTTTGGTTTGAGCAATCTCAAGCCCCAAAAATTGACTTAAGAGCCCCAAATCTGTCATGGAGAAGGCTTGGTTCATAGCACCCTTTAAGGAAGTAATCTCATCCTTTGAGATTCCTGTAATGAGGAGGTCATCAACATATAACACAATGATCATTAATGAACCATTAACTAACTTCAAATAGACATTTGGATCTAATTTGCACCGAACAAAATTCAGTGATAGCAAGAAGTTATCGATCTTGGCATACCAAGCCCTGGGGGCTTGCTTTAGCCCATACAATGACTTTCTCAACCTGCACACAAGAGAAGGGTTAGTAGAAAAACCTTGAGGATGCTGCATATATATCTCTTCAGTGATATCTCCATTCAGGAAGGCACATTTTACATCCATGTGATGTACCTCCCATTGCCTTGAGGCTGCAATGGCTAAGGCTAGCCTGATGGAATCCATCTTTGCCACTGGGGAAAAGGTCTCATTGTAATCTATGCCATGAACTTGTGAGTAGCCCTTGGCTACCAATATGGACTTGTACTTCAGTGTTGAACCATCAGCAGCAAATTTGGTCTTATAGACCCACTTACACTGGACTAACTTTCTCCCTGGGGGAAGATCCACTAGCTCCCATGTGTTGCTCTTCTGGAGTGAGCTGAACTCCTCCTTCATGGATGTTTTCCATCTTGGATATCCTACTGCTTATTCATATGTTTGAGGATCAAACTCCACCATCAAATAACATTTTTCAGCAAACATAGGATCCTTCATGCACAGACCACTCTCAAATTGAGATCTAGTCCTCCTTGGGTCATTGGGATCCCCAGCTAGCTCTCATGCTGCATGTAGTGTCTTGGCTGCCCATTTTGGCCTTGTAGGGATGTTAGGGTCTGCAATAAACTCATCTCCATCATACGAATCAGAATCAGCATGTTCAACAAACTCTTTACTTACTTCCTGAGGTTCAGGTGGAGAAGAGGCTTCTCCAACTTCCACTGCTGCAAGGGGTTCTTCTTCAAACTGAACACACCTTTCGATGAAGGATTTGTTTGTGCTCAAATTTATCAGTTTGTACCCTTTTGAATCTTTAGAGTATCCAACAAAAAGACACTCTTGGATTTGGGGCTACAAAGCCTTCCTCTTCTCTGTTGGAATTCTAGCCCAAGCCTTTGAGCCAAAAATCCTGAAATGGGTCACATTTGGCTTGTGCCCACTCCATGCTTCGAAGGGAGTCATACCATCAAGCTGTTTATGAGGCACCCTATTCTAAATATAGGATCCACAGTTGATAGCTTCGGCCCATTACTTTGGTGGCAAAGTTTTGGCCTCCATCATGCATGTTGCCATCTCCTTCAGTGATCTGTTCTTCCTCTCAGCAACACCATTTTGCTGTGGTGTGTAAGGGATAGAATGCTGCATCTGAATACCTGCATCTGCACAATAACTAATAAACTCAGAACTGGCATACTCACCACCATTTTCAGATCTGAGGACCTTGAGTTTTCTTCCAGACTGGTTCTCAACCAAAGCCTTAAAGACTTTGAATAGGCCAAAAACTTCAGACTTGTGTTTGAGGAAGTAAACCCAGCAATACCTGGAAAAGTCATCAATGAAGGTCAATGCATATTTGGCCTGACTCATGGCCATATGAGGAAATGGGCCAGAAACATCACTATGGATCAGCTCGAGGGGTGCAGAGGTTCTCTCATGACTAGCTCTCTCAAATTTATGCTCTGGGTGTTTTCCTAGGATACAACCTTGGCAGACTCCTTTGGAAAATCTTATCTTGGGCAACCCTATGACCATCTCTTTGTCACTAAGATCAGAAAGATACTTGTAATTTAGGTGGACAAATCTTTCATGCCAAAGATTGCTTGCTTCATTAGCATGAATCAGAAGAGCAGAGGGGTTTGAGTAATGTAGGAAGTGTGAGAACATGTATACCTTTTGAGCATGATTCGCAACTCCTTTTGAAATGACTCTACCACTTGAGATCTCTGTGATCTCAACTTCATCAGGGGAGAATATGACTTTCTTAGGAGACCCATTGTGGGTCATCTGGTACACTGACAAGAGGTTGGAGGCAAGACCAGGAACATACAACACAATGCTGAATTGACCATGATCAAGATCAATCCTCCCTTTGCCCAAACTTTCAGTGAGAGATTCATCTCCCAGTACTATAGGTGGTCCTTTCGACATGTCAATTGAGGAGAATGCCTCCTTGGTCGAAACCATGTGTCTTGAAGCTCCAGAATCAATGATAAAACTAGGTGAGCTTGATGTGCCAGCAACCAATGCATGAACTCTCTCTCTATCATCTGAACTTGATCCTCCTTCTCTCTTCTTTGAGCTGTCTGGAAGGGAGACGCCATTCTTCTCCAGGAGTTGGGTCAGCATGTCTATTTGCTTCTTCATACAAGAGCTTTCAGTGTGATTGCCCTTATTGCAGTATGCGCACTTGCTCATTTCACCTTTGTTTTTCTTCTTCTGGTAGTTCTTCTTGGAACCTTGTGGCTCCTCCGGAGACTGTTTCTTGCCTCTCTTTTGCTCAGGTGGCTTTTTAGCTTTCTTTTTTCTTTTTGAATCCACCTTCGAATCTCCAGCAATCAGAGCTTGATCTTTGGATGGTTTGATGGTGCCCATCATCACCAGCTTATCCTGTTCTTGTGTGAGAGATTCCATGAAATCTGCAAGGCTAGGCATCTTCCAGGTTCGAGCTGTCAGTTTTGTGGAATAGAAGGTCGAAACAAACACTGAATAGTCAGGGCCTAGCTTCAAGAGAATGGCCAGGACGAGCTGATCATCCTTCTTTTCGATCCCACACTGTTTCAGCTGCAGAACAAGTGCTTTGAACTCTGAGAAATATAGCTGCAGGGATTCAAAGCTATTTGGACTCAGAGAAATCAGCTCATTTTCGATTTGATGTCCCCTCATCTCATCTGTCTTTCCAAAAAGATCAACAAGCTTCTCCCATACTTCATTCAGTGATGTCAATCTATCAAGATGGAAAAGGAGGTCTCTGGAAATACTCAGACACAGGAGACCATAAGCCTCATCCCTCCTGTTGTGCCATTTTATCTTCTCTGCAGCTGCATTGGGCTCTACTTCTGTTGCCATAGTCACCCTATAGAGGCCTTTCGCTCTCAACAGTATCTCCATCTCTGCTTTCCATTCAAAGAAATTGAAGGGAGTCAAGATAGTTTTCTGTGATTGATCCATAGCTTAGAAAATATGTCCCGGCTGTCAGTAGAAGGCTCCCAGTCACTGATGTCGAACCTGAAAAACAATTTTGAAGGAGAGAAATCGATCTACAATGGCTCTGATACCATGTGGAAATTGAACCCAGTGATAGATTAATTTTACTCACAACAATTAACAATTGATCATGCAAAATCACTCACAAAAGAGACTGAAATTGGAGCTGAACACTAAACTGTATTAACTTAGTGTACAATAGCCAACCCTATAACATAATAGGTTGCTGAATAAATAAAATACATCAGGGATTCGAATGCATGAGGAGCAATTGGAATCTAGCATAAAGCAGGCTTACTAAAATTAAGCAAATCCCCCATATGTGTAAAAAGTTGATCCCAAATCTGTCATGGAGCTCACGAATTAGAAAAATGGCTTAGGCAAGCTAAAGAGTGATGGAATGACAACTCATACATTCTTTTCCAAGGAGAAAAGGGTGGAGGATGAAGAGGACAAAAAACTAGTTCACCTCACCTAGTCAAACTTTCCCTATTGCCTTAAAACACTGAAAAAGCAGGCAATAAAGCAGAAAAAGCAAAAGGGTGCCTAGGAGACCAGGAATAAAGCAGAATTGATTCCTTGAGGTTTCCCAAGTGATACATGGGTCAAATTAGGCAAGTTGGACCACTATGGATAGGTAATTGACAACTTGCATAAGGTGGGACACATGAACTAGGAAAATAAGACAAAAATAATTAAATTAATGTCTAAGGTAGTAAACTATGGGTTGATTATTCTAACATATTGAGCTAGAACCAGGAAACTATCAAGCAGAAGAAGCCAGCAGTACATCTGACGCTCAGCCTGATCTCCTTCGGTTTTCATAGGCTGATGAAATCGATTGTAAAATAGTAGACTTAGCTGTAGATGTAGATGTTAATTCTTGCACAGTAGTGGGTAGCAATTTTTGGACGCTTTTCTTTGATGGTTCTAAAACTTTAGAGGGGTCGGGAGCTGGCTGTGTCCTGATTGACCCTATGAAAAACAAAAATTTTCTTTCATGTAGGTTAGAGTTTGAATGTACCAATAACACAGCTGAATATGAAGCGTTGGTTCAAGGATTAAGGAAAGCAATTGAATTAAAGGCAAATAATCTGAAAGTGTTTGGAGATTCTAAAATAATTGTAAAACAAATTCGGAATCAAATACATTGAATTTCTTCTCATTTAAAAGCTTATCAAAATGAAGTATGGGATTTACTTAAATGTTTTAATGCATTTAACATTGTATCGATTCCAAGACTTAAGAATGCAGCAGCTGACTTGTTGGCCACATCAGCTGCGAGGCTTGTGCTCTCTAATAATCGGTGCTCTATTGAATTGCTTTTTAGGCCCTCGGTTCCAAATATGTTTACCAATCTAAGAGTGTTCGATGACGATCAGCAGATTATAGAATGCTTAACAAATGACGAGGCATTCAAAGGGGCGATTATTGATGATGAAGAACATCAGGCCGAGCTAAAATTCGATAATTTTATTCCTAAGGGAGTCAGGACTTTAGAATAGATGTTTGATTTAAATGAGAAATTTAGAAGACCAGTAAATGTGAAGACTCATAGCTCGTCTCTACAGTTCGAGTTGATTAATTTGGGGACTGACATGGAGCCTAAATATGTGAATCTGGGAAAATACTACTCCCCAGCTGAAAGGGATAAGTTCATCGTTCTTTTCAAGCAATACAAAGATGTTTTTGCCTGGATGTATGAGATCTGAAGACATATGACACCAATATTATCCAGCATGTTATCCCCATCAAATCTGGAATCAAACCTTATTAGCAACCTTTAAGGAAAATGCATCCAAAATTAGAACCATTAATCCATAGTGAAGTTAAGAAACTATTGGATGCTGGAATTATCTTCAAGGTTAGACACTCGGAATGGGTTTCAAATCTGGTACCAGTGAGGAAAAAATCTGGAGAAATCAGGCTATGTGTGGATTTTAGAAACTTAAATCTCACTTCAGATAAAGACAATTATCATGTTCCACCCATGGAGCAGATATTGCAAATGGTGTCAGGTTCTGAACTATTCTCTTTATTAAACGGATTCTCAGGCTACAATCAAGTATTAGTAGCCGAAGAAGACATACTAAAAATGACATTCAGGACTAGGTGGGGAACTTTTGCTTACAGAAGAATGCCCTTCGGACTCATAAACGCTGGAGCTACTTTCCAGAGGGCTATGGACATAGCTTTCCATGGTCTGATTGGCCGCAGTGCTGTAGTATACCTCGATGACATCATGATATTCTCAAAGAAAAGAGAGGAACACGCATTTCACCTAAAGCAGATTTTTGAACGCTGCCGTAAATATGGTATCTCACTAAACCCCAAGAAGTGCGTGTTTGTTGTTACAGAAGGTAAGTTGTTGGGTTGCATGGTTTCTAATAAGGGGATTTCCATAGACCTAGAAAGGATTAAAGCCATCGAATAGATTCCCTTACCCCATAATAAAAAGGTCATGCAATCATTTACGGGGACAATAAACTTCGTGCGAAGGTTTGTGCCAGATTTCGCTCAAATTGTTAAACCTTTGCAGCAAATGGTAAAGCAAAGTGTACAATTAAAGTGGACTAATGTAGAGAAGAATGCATTTAGTAAGATTAAAACAGCTGTTGCGCATGCACCCTCCCTCAAAAGTCTGGATTTTGATAAAGATTTTATTCTGTACACTTTCGCATCTGATGAGTCACTAGCAGTTGTGCTTACCCAGAAGGAAGATGGGGGAGATGAGTTCCCCATATAATTTATGAGCACTGGTCTATAAGGGGCCGAATTGAATTACCCAGCTGTGGATAAACAAGCTTACGCAGTGTTCAAAGCGGTGAAACAATTCAGACCATATATACTTAAAAACTGGACAAAGGTAATAGTTCCACACCCAGCTGTGAGGTCTCTTTTCGTACAAAAGGAGCTAGGAGAAAGAAGAGGCAACTGGGTAACAGCTCTACCGGAGTATGACCTCGAATTCAAGCCAGCCTCCATAGTCAAAGGGCAAGGATTGTGCAAACTGATGACTGAAAGTAAAGACAATGAAGAACATGACTGGGAAGACGAAGCTAAGTTACATTTGATGGATGTATGTCCTCTTTTCATAGCTCTAGACTCTTGGTATCGAGACCTTGTGCATTACCTTCAGGCAGGATTGTTACCAGAACATTGGAATTCTAAGCAAAGAAGAGCACTGCATCTTAAATTAGCCTCATATCAAATTGTTGAAGGAATATTATTCAGAAAGAATTATGATGGAGTTCTGCTTAGATGCTTAGAGAAAGAAGTTGCGAAGAAGGTAATGATAGATTTACATGATGGGCCTGCTGGAGGAAATTTATCTGGAGATACTATAGCTCATAAAATTCTCAGAGCCGGATACTATTGGCCCACGATGTTCAAAGATGCACACGCCCATGTCAGAAAGTGCGACATTTGTCAAAGGTGTGGTGGAAGACAAGTTAAAGCAGCAGGATCGTTAAAGCCTATGATGATAACATAACCTTTTGAGAAGTGAGGGATGGATATCATTGGGGAGATAAAGCTGAATTCTTCTCTGCAACACAAGTATATTCTGACAGCAACCGACTACTTCACTCGATGGGTCAAATCCATTCCGTTGCGTAAAGTAAATGAAGATGCGGTCATGGACTTTTTGCAAGACCATATTATGACCAGGTTTGGAGTTCCAATTTCTTTAGTTTTCGATAATTCTACTTACTTTTCCTCGATTAGATTAACTGCATTTTCTCATGAGAAAGGAATTAAGTTGCATTACTCCGCTAATTACTATCCACAGGGAAATGGTTTAGCTGAATCCAAAAACAAGAATCTGATTAGGATTTTAAAAAAGACAGTGATAGAAAATCAGAGGAGTTGGCACTCAGCACTACCAAATGCTCTTTGGGCTAATAGGGTCACCCCCAAGAATTTGTTAGGTGTGTCCCCGTATATCCTTGTTTATGGAAAAGAGGCCATTCTACCCCCCAATATCATGTTACCCTCTTCCATAATCGCTCAAGAATTCAGAGGATCAGATAATGAAGTCCTGCAAATGAGGATATATAATCTTCTGAAGGCAGAAGAGTCTAGATCCAAGGCCAGAGAACATTTTAAACAACAACAAGAGGTAGTAAAGAGATGGTTTGATAAACACAAAGCTGGAACAAAAGAATTTGAGGTGGGAGATTTGGTTCTCAAGTGGGACCACCCCCATGATGAGAAAGGAAAACACATGAAATTTCAACAGTTATGGGTAGGCCCTTTCCAGATTGCGGCAAAGCTTGGTCCCTCAACGTATAAATTGCAGGATTTACAAGGGTGGGAAGAGAACTTACCAGTAAATGGTTTAGTTCTCAAACCTTATTTTGCCTGAGTTTGTTTTTGTTCTTTTACCTTGTACATAAATAAATTCATTTGGCTGTTTATTTTGTTGATTTATTTCTGTTTTGTTTTAGTTTAGATTTTGATTGATTTCAATAAAAAGGAGGCAAACTTTTGAGTGCATGGAGAGCATCAGAATTCTGGAGTAATTAAAGTCCGTGAGTGTAAGACTGTGTACTATTGTTTTATCTGAAAGAATTTCTTCTATTTTAGCAGTTTTCCCGAATGGCTATGAACACATTGAAGTCCTACTTAATCCTTGTAAAATAAGCCAGGATCAAAAGGTCTGGAATACTATTTTGAGGCTCCATCCATATCACATTTTAAAATGTCCTAGGGAGTGACAGCAAAGGGCCCATGGAAAGGAAGCAGGGTAAACAGTATATATAAATGATCCCATGCCAAGAATTGAATGCCAAAAGGCAGATAAGAGTCAAAAGCTCCTATGAAAGCAATATGTATCTAAACAAAATACTGAACCATATAAGTACTAAATTGCCAAAAGTTCCTCTCCGTCCGTGAGCTAAAAGTTAAATACATCTCTCACACAAAAGGACACTATGGATAGAGGAGCCTAAATAAAAAATTCAAAAAGAAAGGCATGCAGGAAGACTCATATGAAAAGGACAAATGTCCAAAAGCACAAAAAAGTGCAAAATGGCATGGGAATGAGGAACAAATGAATATTTCTTTTTACCATATGTTACAATCCTGTGGTGTCCAAGCTGGCAGCTACCTGAAGACAAAGGTAACAAATGAAACTCATCTTCCTGGCCTCAAAAGAGTTATCTTGACTTGGAAATCTTGGTTTCCATTCTCCTAAATTGGACTATCATCAATGATTAAAAGTACATATATTTTCCATTTGAGAAATCCAAACATCTGGAAGAATTCAACATGTTCGTTTGTTGTTAAACAGTCTGTTACTTAAGAAATAAATTGTCTAGAGATCTAGGTTCACCAGGTAGTCGCCAATTGTTGTAGCTGCAACTGTTTTCCCAAATTTTCGAAATTTTGGACCCTCCTATTAATTTTTATCTTGCCTAGAATCGTTTGGATCCATGAACTCTGTTTTTTTTTCCCCTTTGCTACAAGTTTGGACTATTTTGAGGTTAACTCTCTTCATGCTTTTCAAAAAATTGCTTATGTCTGAAACTGCTTTGGGTTGTGGAATTTAGAGTTTGGTTTTTTCCCTATAATCTGCGATTTATTTCTTTGTTCTTGGAAGCCTATTTCTCATTTTCACCACTGTTTCGGAGGTGAAACAAACTTTCATCGCCGCCCAGCCGAGAGTAACTTTTTCAGTTTGATTGTTCAGAGGCCATTTAAACAACGCATCGAAGCCATATTTCCTTATGGAGCCTCCATTGTGGAAGCTGAACGATGAGTGTTCTACCGGATAGTTTTGACTTCTTCGATGTCATGCTGTTATTGTTTTGACTTGTTTTTCATTATCGGAGGTTGGTTGAAGTTGAGTCGGGGTTATTTGATCTTTGTGAAGCCACTATTTTGGAAGTGAGACAAGCTTTCTGGGCTGCTGTGCGACCTTAGGTTTTCCGAACACTTAACGTTTTCATGATGTTTCTGCGCCGTATCAAATTTTTTATGGTTTTGATCGAAGGCTATAGTCTGTTTGCTTTCCGCCATTGCGGCTCCCAAGCGAACTAAATGTCTGCCATATAACTGCTCTACTCGCCAATGCTTTGTTACGATTTTTGCCGATATGTTTATTTACCGCGAAGCCCGTAGTCTTTTTATCTTCCACCATTGCGGCTATGTAATTCCCTAACCACTCGATGCTTATGTCGTTCCGTTCACCGACAGGGAGATTTTCCGCCCGATGTTTTGGCATTTAGTCTTTTTGACGTCGATGGACATAATGGTCTCACGGAACTCGTTGTCCATCTGAAACCCGCCGTTGTGGCTGTGAGTAAGACTATCCTGCCGATGTTTTAATGGTTCAAGCCACCGACAAGGTTGTTTCCTGTCGTTTTGTGAATTTTTAACCCCCTTTTTCGGGAGGCGGTGGTTTCTGATTCTTGTTAATATTTTCGCGACGAGAGCGCAATACAGGGCCTCATCTTGATGATCAATTTTATTGTTAGTGTGGTTTAAGTATTGAAAAGATGCAGTCTGAATTAATGACGATTTTTTTGTTTTGACTGCAGACGGACTCAGAAGATTCTTCAGATCGCTACTGTAAGAAGACATAGCTGAAGGATAAAGCTGAGGAAAGTTGGCTGAAAAGTGATAGGCAAATACATTCTGAGATCAATGGGATATAAAAAGGGACAAATAAAATACAAAGCGGAATCAATAGCAACAGAGGCCTAATTTTGGAAAAGGATCAGCAGTTACTGAGCCGGTCCCATTATATGAAGTATTCATAAGACTAAAATCTGAAATGTAACGTATTGCCTAAATCATGAGCACTCACAAACTGACAAAACTGTGAGATTAAAACAGTCGAGGAGCCGAAAGGTCAGGGGGCGGGGCAACCCAAAGGTTTTGTGTTTTTTGTATAAAGATAGGAAAGTTAGAGGGAATGGGGGCTTTTTTCCCAAGAAAAACTTGTGAGCTATTATTTGTAAGAGGAACTACTTCATTTTACAATAAGAAATTGCAAATTTTGCCTGTTGGAGAAGGTGATGTGTGGAATGTTCGAATGTGATAAAATGAACAATGTTGAAGGGGAACTATTTCGTTTTTTACTGTATTTCATTAACTGTGAGAGCGTTCTAACTTTCTGAACCTATGTTCTTATCTGAATGTTCTCTGGTATATTCTGTGATAATTTCCACTCTGAGTAATGGAGGTTTTAACTATTGATGAGCTATCTTGTCGTGTATATATTTATTCATGTTTATGTGTTTGGTTCTAAGAACAGCTATCTGTGATTTACCTTAACATGTGAATAGTATTACATTACTCGTGAATTAATATTTTGCTCTCTAGAGATAGCTTAGTTAGTATGTATTTTCTAGTTGTGTGTGATTTAGATGCGAGAGAGTCTAAGATGAGAGGTAAGAACCTGCGCATCACATTGTGACCACTCCTTGCATCCTTAATCAATCTACATCTTATATAGGCACTTGCATATCATACTTAAAGTCAAAAAATACAAAAATATATACGGTGGACCGGGCCGCAACCGGTAAAACCTTTTATTTTTGTTACTTGACCTACGGTAGCCGGACCGCAAATCGGACGGATTCCCTACACCAAACAGTCGCGGGCTAGTTGGGAACGTTGACTGGGAGAATCCCTTGTTGTTGTTGCCTACGAATTTCCAGGCCTCAACACAGGGCTAAGGCGTCGTCCCTCCAAGATATGGGAAAAAACAAGTCAAGGTGTCCCAGGCTAAGGTCTCCATAAGGAAAATGGACAATGTGGAATTTCCAGGAAGGCTGATAGGAAATGTGGAATTTCCAGGTGCAACAGAATGCCCCCCAAATTATGAATATAGAAGGAAATGATAGGTGAAATAGCTTGCAATACATCCATCTGATCTAGAGGCAATGAGAGATGTGCTCATAACTAACATAGGACCAGTAACTGACTCAACCAACTCAGTCATGGTTGCGTACCAATACATTGCAGATCCATGATGATGACCATATCATGGATACCAATAATACACGGTAGATCCGTGGACAACTGATGTAAATGATGGAACACGGCTACCAGACATACAAGGTAGATCCATGCTATAAAATCTCAAACACTGAACACAGCCACCAAGCATACAATGTGGATCTGTGTCAAGAATCTAGCTGATCTCCAAATGCAACCTGAGGATAGGAAACCAAAATTATGAAGCCTAACCACTTAGGGTCTTCATCCCAATCCCCAATCGATATGATTCTAACCATGTGAATAGATGTATTGACGTCGAACATGGTAGAAACCACTTGATTACCACTCATTTATGTAAATTATTAACAAGTGTGAGGGAAATCACCATTAATGTTAATGATCACCAAGGTATCTAAGTACAATCCATCAAGTGTGAATAGATGTTTTGAATTCGAACACTTGATATAATGTTTCAATCAGAGGCTAATGATGAAAACCTACTGTTGAAAGCGAGGAAACCTGCCATTGAGGCATGCAAGCTTCAAGGTACTTGACTAGGTTTCTAGGTCTAATTCTCGGATAATGAGCTGAAGTCGATAGGAATAGACTTGTCACAGGAGGGCCATGATAATTCCCACATCAGTGACATGAAACATGGAACAAAAGTTGATTTGAATTGATGAAAACTGACTCAGACACAACTGACTTTATAGATAGGTAAAGTTACTGATGATTTATTTTTTGGAAGAGATAACCTTTGAACAATTTGCACCACGACAAATGACTTGGCAGCATTGACTTCACGAGACTGGAACCAGGTGTAATGCAAGGAATATGACCAAGTATTCTTTGAATTGACTCAAAGGAGTCAGGTGACTCACAAAAGTGGATCGACTCGGAGACAAGCTGAATACCCAACTGTTCGGATATGCAAATGCAGACAAGTGCCATGTTCAAAGGTGGACTGTAGACTTCCACAAATACAAATGAAAAAGATTCCCCTTTCCCTTAATTTCACCATCATTATTGATGAGTACCTCTTTGTTTTTTAACAAGCTGGAAGAGGGTAACAAATGCTCGATTTAGCTTGCCCTTCGAACAAGTCCAAACTCATATGTTTTATGAACCTGAGGAAGGATGGCTCATTCCCAAATAGGGTCTTTCATCATTTGATTTTATGAGTTCAATGAAAGTGAACTCAGCATCATTCATGTTTAGAGACTCTGAATGAAGGCATAAGGAGACTCCAAGAGGGTTCCTTTTTCATAAAATAGGCATAGTCGGTTTGAAAAAGAGATAACCTACCCCCGACTAGGCAACCGTTTTGATTATTTTACAAGCATGAACGTAAGAAGTTTGCATGGAAATATTTTTGTGTTTTTAAGGAGACTGAAAAGAGATTAAATATAACTTTGTAATTGGGTTCCTTTTTCATAATCCACTTTTAACGAGTCTAAAAAAAAACAAAAAAGTAGACTCGACACCTTTCAACTAGTATTTTAACGAGCATGAAAAAAGTGTATAACAACGCTCGATACTTTGTCATTCTACTCCAAGCTTGAAAAAGACTAAAATAGCTTATTTCATAGCCATAACCCCAAAATCAACCTGAAAAGCTCAAAAACACTTTTTAGAAGCCAACTTATAAAACTATATTAAACCAAAAGTAAAAACCCACTTTAATGAAATAATTTTGGACTTCAAAATAATTAAATTATAGTGAAATATTGAAAACTTCCAAAATATCTATAAATAGAAAGGGATGGTAAGAATTCTTTACCATTTTTTTTTACCATTGTGAGAATTTGTAGTTGGAGTGAGAGTGAAGAGCTTCCACTAGTGATTTGGCAAGGGTCCCCTTCCATTGTTTCTTCTATCTTCTTGGAGAAGGTAAGCAACTTGATCTTTCTACTTTTCATGTTCATAAATGTTTAAATTAGTTTTAAATCAATGATAGAAGGTAAATGTGTACAAGCGTGGGATTTAAGACCTCATAGGAGGGTTTATAATTGCTTTGAAAGGAAAATTTCTCGGGCCGTAGGGCCTTTTAGCCTTCAAGCAGAACGTATGACGGCACTCTATCATGTTGGGACAAAGGCATCGTAAGCACTCTGTCTGCAGCCAACAGGAGCACTAGTCGTCGGCTCTTTGCAAGACACAATGGTGTGCACCGTAGGTGCTATGTTGGAAAAAAGCAAAGGTACCAGTGCCCATCTATGTTGAAAAAAATCCATCCCGTCAAAAAATTAATTTTTGCCTTCTCTATTGCTTAAAATCATCATTTTTATGTCTTTCCCTTCAGCCATGATGTAATTTATAATATAAATTTTATATGTTGTAGGTGCACTACAGTTTACATCATGGTTATTTGGAAAGAGAGAGAACACGAGGTTTCGAACCTCCAAGCCATNTCAGCCATGATGTAATTTATAATATAAATTTTATATGTTGTAGGTGCACTACAGTTTACATCATGGTTATTTGGAAAGAGAGAGAACACGAGGTTTCGACCCTCCAAGCCATTAATGACCCAGCAACTATAGAAGCTCTATAGAACTGCGGGCTCTTAAAGTACTTCAGAGTGCCAAGTATGAAGGCATATATCTGCCTACTAGAATACATCATATACATGTGGGATCCTGAACAAGAGCACTTCATGGTTGGGGTCCACATTCTACCCATAGAGATCGAGGATATATACTTCCTGACTGGTTTGTCTAGGAGAGGAAGACCAATGGTTTAATACGGGTCACGAGGAGGAGAGCCCTCCTTGGATGACTTGATTGACCAATACTGTGCATTGGGCATGGAATCTGAATCTGGGAAATCATGTATCCAGTCTATAGTGGATCATCCTTTGAGGATGGTAGTGTAAATGATTGGAAAGGTGGTCGGAACTAGGTCTGCTCATCTCACCACTAGGTCACACATGTTGTATGCCCTAGAGTGCATGGAGCCCACAGTCTTCAATTGGTGTGAAGGCAAGTTGGTGAACCTGGAGATGCAGTTGAACAAGTGTAAACGGGGGACACTTAAGCAGTTTTGCTATGGAGTAGTGGTGGTATATTTTATTTTATAGTGGGTGCCCCACATGAGGCCACAGGTGACTGCGAATAGACTCGAGCCTAAGGATCCTAGGATGCTCAGGTGGGTTTACATTATGGCCCACCATGGTGGCGGGGGACCTAAATTTGTTTACGGATCTTCCTTCTTTCACTAGCTGAGAGGCCAGTTACTGATGATTGAGGACTATGCCTACAAGGGGGCAGACTTTTGGGATGACCCAGATATTGCATTACCTGAGGGGGAGGTATGGGATGACCGCGGTAAGAAAAGACATTACCCACTATGTTTTTTAATTTTTTGTAGTTTATTTCATTTTTATTTTATAGTACTGAGATAAGTGAAAACATTTTTATGCAGACATTGGGCCAGTATGTCCATCTGGGATGTCGCCTATTGCGAGGCGGGTAGGTACCAGGGATATGATGGTTTACTACTCTGAGGCTGACGAGGAGCTTGGAGATCTCAAGGAGAACCTACAACATTTGATTGTAGGGATTCCTGACATGACTATCGATGACCTACCCAGGCATTATCATCGCCATACTGTAGGGGTTTCTGGACGGTTTTCCAGGATACTCCGCAGAGTGGCTCAGGCTATTACATGCTATCATGAGAAGCATGAGGATTAGTCCGCAGGGATTTTTAATTTTTGTATATGTATCATACTAAAATCTTCGAAGCTTTAGATTTTTCCCTATGTGTGTGTGTATTTTGAACTTCTTACAGTCCTGAACTTTGAGGGCACTGAAATCTAGATGCTTCAGCCTAATTTTGCATCTCAGTCCTACAGTTTTATATATATGACAAACTTTTTATTTATAGTTGTATGTGAAAAAAATGTGATGTGTGAAATGATTATCTACTTATGAATTTACATGTATGTCATTTATGTTTCAAATGGACTTTTTAAATATGAGCAATATGCCAATCCAAGACATACTTGGCTAGGGAATCTACCACAGCATTCAAATGTATTGGAATGTGTTGATATGTAACCTACTCAACAGATCTTTCTAAGAACCTAACTCTTTGGAAAGTACGAAGAAGTAGGGTATTTCGAATAGTGTAGACCCAGTTAAGTTGCTGGACAACTAGTTCAGAATCTAGGTAAACCCTAATCTCCCTTACATCATTAGCTAAGGCTTCCGTCAACAATCCAATCAAAGCATGATACTCTGCTAGATTGTTGGTGGAGGGACCTATGCAAACACCCTCTGAACTCATCATATAACCTGTAGGAGAGTACAATACCCAAGCTGCTGACGCAATGTTTAGTGTATATCGATTAGAACCATCCGCAAAACTAGTGAAAGTAGTCATCTATCCATTTAGACAAAACACATACATAAGAATGGTTTTATGAAAAACACATCTTAGATCACACAAAAGACACACCTTTTAAACCTAAGACACATAGCAAACTATAAACAATATTTACAAAAGACCCTATGCTAGATGACCTAGGCATAGTATATTTTCAGGTATATCCCATTGCGAGGCTCACTCAGGGGTATTCCATCATAATCTACCAATTCATATGCACCCTTTTCTAAAACATGACTGATAATGTAGGGTGCATGCCACATAGACTCAAATTTTCCTGCCCCCATCTTATCATGCTTATGGTCATAAGTCAAGACCAAATCTCCTTCATCAAAAGAGCGGGGTTGAATGGTTCTATCATATTGGGTTTTTATCCGTTGTTTTTGTGCCTCATTAGCTAAGGTAGCATCGCAGTGGATTTCATCAATTTTATTTAGTTACAGAAAAAGTTCCTCTTCTATTGTGGTATTGGGAAAAAGTTCAATAGCAAGTTTCAGAGAAGGGATCTTGCATTCTATCGAGAGAGTTGCTTCCAACCCATAAACCAATTGAAAAGGTGTGAAACTGGTGGAATTCTTCACAGTGGTCCTATAATCCCAAAGTGCAAAGAATATTTGCAAGTGCCAGTTTTATTTGGCCTTCCCTACCATACATTGAAGCATAGTTTTTAATACCTTGTTAATAGCTTCAACCTAGCCATTTGTCTGAGGATAGTAAGGTGTATATTTGTAGTGACAAAACCCTAACTTTGCACTAAGTTCTGCCATCATTTTGTTCTGAAATTATGACCCATGGTTGGCCACAATGGCCCTAGGAATCCCGAACCTAGCGATGATATGGTTAAATAAGAATAGCGTAGCTATTTTACCGTCTTCGGCGTATGTGGGCATAGCCTCATCCCATTTTGTGAAATAGACCACAGCCACAATAATGTAGCCATGCCCCTCGGCTAAGGTAGGTCTACAATGCGCAAAGTCTATGCCCCATTTTGCAAAAGGGACACCTGGTACGATGGGAAGGAGTGGAGCTGGATGGTGCACTTCTTGGTAGTAAAAATTTGACATGGCAGGCATTTCTTGACTGCTTCAATGCAATCTTTGAAAATCGAGGACCAAAAATACCCTGCGCGCAAGATTTTTGGGCAGTAGCCAACCTAGAGAGATGACAGCCACAAGCTCCAGCATGGCAGTCATTCAGGATGATCTCAGCTTCCTCATGTGTGAGGCAACATCATAATATAGAATCAACACTGCGGCAATATAAAGTATCATTCAGAATGAGATAGTATTTAGCCTGGTAGCGAATACGATGATAGTCATCGTGAGTAGCGGCGGGCTGATATTGTACAAAATGATGTCTCCATACCAAGGGTCGGTCGTACTAATGAGAAACAACAAATCGACAGGCTCTGTATTCTCTGTAGTACTGGGAAGGTCACATATAATCTCTGCAAAGACAAGGGACTTCTTTGAAGTAGTTTTAGCAAACTCTAAATCAAATTCTTGAAGCATAACTATCCATCGTGAGTATTTTCCCCCAAGTACCTGACGTGTCAAAACGTAGTACATGGGGTTGGAGTTAGCATAAACAGTAGTAGTGCAGAGCAAGATATAGTGACAAAACTTCTGGACCGCGATGACCGTGGCCAGAGCTAGTTTCTCCACATGTGAGTATTGGGTTTCAGAGTCTAAAAGACTCTTACTGGCATAGTAAATCACATGTTCCTAGTCATGTTCATCTGTTTGAACAAGGACCATGCCTATAGTAGACAAGGATGCAGCTACATACAAGGAATAGTCCTTGGTGTGATCAGGTGGCTGCAACACAGGTGCATGGGTAAGTGCATGCTTGAGATTATCAAACGCGCGCTGCACAAAATCATCCCAGACAAAAGGTGTATCCTTTTTAAGCAACCTCATAAAACCGTGTGTCCTTTTGATGTAATTGCAGACAAAACGACGTATAATTTTTTCCTTCCCTTGTAAACTTTGGAGTTCAGTTAATTTCGTTGGAGCAGGTAGGGACAAAATAGCTTCGATATTCAAAGGATCGATACAGATGTCATCCTTAGAGACGATGAAAATAAGCAGTCTGCCTGATTCGACACAAAAAACACGCTTGTGGGGGTTTATATGAATATTAAAATGATGACATCAAAGAAAGATGGATCTCAAATGATCAACATGGATCTCACGCTGCTGTCAATGAGCAAGCAAGTCGTCAAGATAAGGTTCCACAACATGTTTAATATCATGAAATGCATATGACATGGCGCATTGGAATGCTACGCCAGCATTTTTCAAGCCAAAAGGTAACTTGCGATAGGCAAAGGTCCCCCATGGGAAAATAAAGGACGTCTTGTGTTGGTCTGACGAGAGAATAACAATCTGATTATAGCTAGAAAATCCATCCATAAATGAAAAAATGACGCTTCCAGCACAGTTTTTAATTATTTGATCGATATAGGGAGTGGGAAAATTGTCTTTTGGACAAGCCCTATTCAGGTCCCTAAAGTCAATGCAAATCCTAATAGTACCCTGTTTTTTATTCACAGGGACTATGTTGGACACCCATTCAGTTAAAGGCACGAGGTAAATGAAACTAGCCTTCAGAAGTTTTTCAACTTCTTCATTTATGGTTACTGCTTTTCGTGGATATACTTGTCGTAATTTCTGTCAGACTGGCTTGGCACCAGGGTAGGTTTTGATTTCATAAACAACAATAAAGGGATCAATACCTGGCATTTCTTTGTATGTCCAAGCAAATACATCACGAAATTCTTTGAACAAGGTCATATATGATTGAACCTCGGATAATGAAGAATTTTGGCCTATGTATATGTTCTCTGAAACACCTGGTTTCACTGATATGTCCACGGGCTTGGTTTTTGTAATATTGCATAAATTCCCTTCAGAATCAACACTATGAGTGAGGATCAGAGACTGAGGGTTCGTGACTATATCAGATGAAACATTTGAGGTGAAGTGCTCTTCTACCATATGGCAAGGGGGAAGCAAAGAAGATCGATGATGATGGTCTTCCCAAGGCATCTCCTCTAGCGACATAACTTCCATAATAGACTCATCTATAGGAACTGTATGTGAAAGGTAATCTAGAGATGGGGGGGTTGTTGAGCCAATATAGCAGGTGATAACAATTTGAAGCCACCAACAAATGGTCGTTGATGGTAGGGTCACTGGTGGATTGTATTGCATTGTAAACTTCTTCGAAAGGGGTAAAGGATGTTGATTCATCAGCAATTTATTTTCCTTTGTCCATGTTAAAAATCATATTGATAGATGCAATTTGTGAAGTAGGAGGGGGATTTGATAATGGAAAGACTCCCATGAGTGAAGAGTCTTTGAGAAGACCAACTCCTATGTCCTAGTACTATGGAGTATTCAGGAGCGGGACGTTGTTTGCATCATTGGTAACAACACTAGGTATGATGAAGTCTAACTGATCTATGGTGACAATCTTTCCTTGGAATGGGAACTGGACGATCCGAAAAACATTCGATGCTATATCTTGCATAGCATAAAACCAGTTATGACCTAGGAGTAAGTTGTAATCCAAAGGAGCGTCAACAACCTCAATATGAATGGAGAATGATTTGCCCCCCAATTCGATCTAGATAGCAGGCAGTAATCCATAGGGTTGAAAGCCGCTACCATCAAAATCCTTGAGAGTGGTAGGAGAACGTTTATTTCAGGAGAGCCAACTGCTCTCCAACAAGATAGAGACACGACTGATGTTGAGGATCCCTCGTCCAAAACGGTACGACAAATAGTTTTTCCAGAAATTTTAGTAGATATCTGGAAAGCCAACTTATGTGAGAGCTTGGTCTTAAAATCATCCAGTTTGAAAGCGATGATGTTATTATTTTTAGGGTTCATAGCTCCAAGTGTTGTAAGCAATTTTTTTCACTGGGTGGGGCAAGTCTGGAGTACTTCCAGGGCCGACATAGCGCATGGTGCTTGGGCCAAATCTTTGACAATATTATAGTATTGGTTTGCACATACGTTAGGATTGATTATGGACTTACGAAGAGTACTCTTTTGTGGGAGAAACATTGTTTCAAGTATAGGTATTTCAATATGAAGACCATTACTAGGAGGAGGTGTGGAACCTGAAGGTTTCTCAGACGAAACTTCATCAGTTTTCTTTTCTGGAGGAGGGTCATAACTTTGTGATCTTGTGTTTAAGCTAACTGTTTCACTAGACATCATTCTAACTGCATTCACAGATGAAGAAAGCTCATGCAAGGATCGATGATGAATTAATTGTTGTTGGGAGGGGAAAGGGTCTTTTAAAATAGCTGGGGTGGGTGAATTTTTCAAAAACTTGCTAATTTCCTCTCAGCGAGGACATTCCTTGGTGAAATTATCACCCCCACATATTAAACAAGGATACTTCGCCTTTCTCTTACCTTTTGAATCTGCATCTGGATTTTGTGGTTTATTCCCTTCATGTTGATTATCCAGTTTTTTAGATTTATTTTTTCCTTTCTTCTTTCCACCCGAAGATTCAGTGGATTGGATCGCATTTACTTCGGCGGAAGTAATAGGAGAGGGTGCAGTTTTGGCAGGTGGTGCCAGTTGATTTGTTGGGGTGGTGGTTTGATTTTGCTTCTTAGAAGATTTTTCCGTCATTTGCATTTGAACTGAACCAAGTATACCATCAGCAGGTGGTTCAGTTGTAGGTATAGATGGATCAGTTGTGGGTCGAGGGGAATGGGGAATTAAATCATACAAGGTACCTGACTGGGAATAGACAAAATCAAGGTATTGAGAGTGGCTAATAGCTTGCTCTTCTATGACAGCGCCTCCCATGGAAACATCTCTAGCAATGGGTGGGAGTAAGGACTTTGTAAACCAATCAGCGAGTAACTGATCAGGAATAGGGGCCTTAATTAACCTTCGTCTTCTTCTCCATTCATGGATATGATCGGAGATATGAGTTGATGTGGTTTGTCAAAGTGAGGTCTATAAGTCTGTACCTGTTTCATATCGGATTGGCAACTAAAAGTGCATTAAGAATGCCATTGCTAAGGTGTTGAAATCCCAAAAAGAGTGTGATGGTAACTCGATGTACCATTTTGCAGCAATACCTATGAGGGTTCTTTGAAAAAGCCGTAGACAGATTGAACCGTCCATCAAAGAATTGGATGAACACCATAGATGGAAAGTCATCACATGGTTTTTGGGATCCTCACCAGGTTTACCATCAAACTTTGGTATATCTGAAGGTAGCTTTACAGGAATGGCAGGCCAAGAGGGGTCATGATGAATTGGGTCATTTATCAATCTAGACAACTCTAGCAAATCTAACGTAGCCAGAAATCGAAATCGTTGATTTGGTTGCGGATACTGGTAATATTGGTATGGCATTTGTTGACCAGTAGGACCATATGAAGATTGATAAATGGGCATGGATGATGCCCTCGAGGCTTGTTGAATAGGTTGTTGGTTACCATAATTTCCATTAGAAGGTAGGCCACCCGAGGAAGGCGGACCTCCAGGGGGTGGTTCTCTAGGTGGTGGTGGTGGTGGTGGTCCTCCAGGAGGTGGTGGTGGTGGTGGTCCTCCAAGTGGTGTAACTCCGTAAAAGGGGCCTCCAGATGGTGGTCCTCCGTAAGGTGGTCCTCCAGGTGGAGGTTCGCCAGGTGGTGGGCCTCCAGATGGTGGTCCTCCATATGGTCCACCAGGTCCTCCAGGTCCTCTCGGGGACCCTGCAGGTGGGGGGCCTCCAAGTGGACCTCCATATCCTCCCGTAGTATTTACAAATTCTCCTCCATAAGACAGGACATTGGACTAATTTGGTTGTCCCAAGGTACAAAAACATTCCTAGGGTAAGGCATTCCGGGATAAACTGTCACTAACGGTGGTTGTTGATAAGTTTGATTAGTCGTAGGCAACTGAGTTCCAAGATAAGTATATCCCCAAGAAGTTGGATTAATGGCAGGTTGTACCCTAAGGGTTGACCTCAACTAGATGGGGGATTCACCACGTTGATATTGGTAGGAGGAACAACTACTGCAAGTTGTTCTACAACTAGAAATTGTCTGGAACTATTAACAATCCCACTAGTAGATGACGTAACTTGTGCCAAGGGTTTCCCCCCAGCTTTAGAATGTGCTAACATTACTTGAGTTGTGAATTGCCCCTCAACTACTACTGGTATGGGAGGACTAGTAATAGGCCCAGGATATGAAACTGTAGGGTTGGAATTTTGACTTGGATTACCACGAAATGGAACTTCTTCAGTAGGACCTAAAACCTCAGCAAGTGAATGATATCCAGCAGGCCATGGGTCCAATAAATGGGGAAAAAGAGCCGAAACGGGTTCTTTGTGAGGCACTGGTGGAGAAACAATTCTTTCTACTCTCTCTGAAAAATTACGAGCTCGATCAAGAGATGCATGAATTCTTCTATATTCATCCTCTCCTAGAGGAGGGTTCCCCTGTGAAGGTCTAATAACCCCAAACTCAGCAATGGCTTCACCCATAGAGGTCCTCCAAAAAGGAGCATTAGGGCCAAACTCTGCTTCATTAGGACCATCGACATGGTCTTCCATTGGCGAATGAAAAAAAACGTCAGTCGCAAGGGGAAATTGGACCAAAGGATTTGTATAAATAGTGAAATCATCTCTGGTTTCGATAGCTGAGGTAGTTCCTATAGGAGCATCAGCAGAAGTTGGTTGTTCCATGTTTACCCCTTCTTGTCCTTCCACAGATGGAGGAGAGTCAGGAGGTAAACCCTGTAATCTACGAGAATGGCGCCTTGTAAGTTGCTCAGCCATGGTGGTGGTTGAAGTTGCCTTCTCTAAGTCAAACAGAGGGAAAAAACACACAAACAGACCTACACAAAGCTAAAGGTTGCAAGCAGTATTAAGTGATAGGAGGGGTTCAAAATAGTCGATCTCTCAATAGGATTGTCAAGAAGGTGCAACTCGCGGTATACCACAGGGGTACATGCATAGTAGTCTCCTCGAATGTTGTTTTTGGTGTATTGCTCCAACAAGATGGCCAAAGGGTTTTTCTCAGTTGGACAAGGAATCCTAGTGGGGTCTCCGATATACGCAAGGGGTGTGAAAGCTCAAATCAGTAGTAGTGTTGTCTAATGCACAACCATCCATAAGGGGCCTTCCGATATACAATCGAGTACGTGAAGTACCTTTCTATATACCTCAAGGGTACATGAAAGGTCGTTCGATATACCAATGGTACGTGGAAGAACCGCACGAGTCTTGGGTTGTAGTGCAGACAAATTAACAATAGCTCCTACGTTTTACGACGCATAAACACGTCACTAACCTATCACTCAAATTTCTATACAATTTTAGACCTAAAGCTACCATTAATTTTATCTGAATGATTAGTGAATGTTTGTGAGGTGTTGTCTCCAATAATGCAAATTAATTTATATGAAAATGCACTTTTTGACTTCGATGAGAACTAGATAGGGTAAGGGAGAAACCATTTTCTTTTTCCTTTCAACAACACACCAAATGAAAGCAACTTTCAACAACTGAAATGCAAGATTTGATAAGAAACCTTTTAAAGAGAGATCCTCAAACACAAATTTCCTTCAACAATAACTCAAAATCTTTGAATTTGAGAAAGAAAATAAAGCCTCTGATGTGCATACAAACCTAACTTCCTTTATGATACCAAAAAGATCTATTTATCCCAACTACTTATGCAAATGAAGATCAACTTTTCTAAGCATAAACAAAGTGAAATAACAAGTTTTTTTTGTATTTTTTGGAAAATGAAAAAGCACACAAACTCAAAGCAAACTAAACTTAGAAAGAGGCTATAGTTTCCTTTTCAAAAATGCAATTTTTCAGAGTATGACCACTTTGCTAAAATCCAAAACTGAACTTTTTTCACTTTTCCCTTTATATTAATGAAGAAGACAAAGTAATTGAGCTCAAAAAGAGAATCAATTTCACCAAAACCACTAGCCTCAGCACACAAATAAGCAAGCAAATCACTCAAAACTTTCAGAGAAACAAGCAATTTTAAAACAAAAAATAAAAACTTTTTGACAGGTAGTTTAACAGGCCTACCTCGATGCACTGAGATGCACTGCACCAGAGCGCTATAGCTCCAATCAGCGCACTAGATGTTCTGTAGCAAGGTGCCATCGACGCTCCAAGTCTTCTGGGAAAATGGGTTGTCGACCCTATGTGTCAAAAGAGGAAAGGCGCCCTTAAGAGGTCGGCGCTCTATCAGCCGAAGGTATGTGCGCCGCTAGACCAGTAGATGCAAAAATCAATGTCCTGTAGGTGAAACCAAAAGGATACAATGAGTTGGACTACAAAAAATAAAAACTACTCAACTGAAAACCGAGGCAAAAACAGAACAGTAAGGTAGATTGCTTACCTTATCAACTGAAATGACTAAGAGAAGAGAATATAACCTTCATAGATGAGATGGCTACCAAAGCTTGTAGATTTGACTGGATCTGCACCGGATATGACTGGATCTACCCCAGATCTAATAGGATTAGCTATCCCCAGTATGGACACCAATTTTTTTATCAGGAATTATGCAATCGGTATGGACACCATTTGTTCCTTTGCACTGTAAGTCACAAGCATAGAACAAAAAGACACAGAAGTATATCCTTTCCTTAAATAATCAGATTAAACAACATGAAATAAAATATACCTCAGACCTAGATCTCTTTGTATTTTCTCCAAAAGCCCTTGCAACAGTTCAACACCTACAAAACATATCAAAATCCAAGCAAACAAGATGAGAGCATAATGATTGACTAATTACTTATATCAGTGATCAAGGAATCTGACAATATTCAATTGAAATTAACAATGCATCAAATATAGGAAAGGGGATCACTTTTGTATGAAAAATAAGAGAATGAAGTTACAACCAAGCCTTGATGTTGATAGCTTCAAACTCCACAAGACATCTACAATCTTTCATAATCTATGAACATCTCTTCACACATAAGCCAGCCCTACTTTGCCTCTAGTTCAGACTTCAATCCAACAGCATAAGGATACTTTATTTTGCCCTCTTCCCCTTCACATCAAGAAGGCTTCATTTGTAGCCCAAAACACATGAGATAGGATTGGAAAAGGATAGGAGGCAATCCCAACAGGTAAGTGAGGCGAATGTCACCTTTCCCAAGCAAATAGGAACTGACTCCACGAAGGCTTCCGGAAGGAAGCTTCCAGAACCTTCTTTTTCCCCCTGTTTGGCTTATCGACTCTCCCAGCAGAAGAGGTAGGTGCGTTGCCTTAATTTTATGCTAAAGAAAGGTCGGATCGACACTTTTTGCTCCACTGTTGGAGGCACCGTCGGCACTTTGTGTAAACAGGGCTAATGCATCGTCCCTCCAAGGTATGGGAAAAAACAAGTCAAGGTGTCCCAGGATAAGGTCTCCAGAAGGCAAATGGACAATGTGGAATTTCCAGGAAGGCTGATAGGCAATGTGGAATTTCCAGGTGCAACACTCGGGACTTCTACCTCCGTCTGTCGACTGTCAACCTAGCAACACCCTACTAGGTAGCCACTCACCCACCCATGGGTGTCCTCTGGTTGAGCTCCGAGTCCGTCTGACTAGACGCAACAAAATATCCCAAGTGTGCACCTAGCCAAGGCGACACCAAGGAACTTCCCTGAGCTTCACCAAGATATGATACCACCTATCACAAGCTCACTCAGCCCCCATTTAATTCAATGTTTGACTAACCATGCGACACCACTCGAAGCCTAATTGAGGGTAAGACCAACTCTGCAGGTCAACCAACGGACTACGCCTCTTATGGAATTACACTTATCAACTTGTTTACTTAACACATATATCTGGTTACACATGTTTAACTTAACCAATTTACTTATGTTCGCATCGAACAACTTACATGTTATACTTAGCCAAAAACACATGCACATTATAAGAGTAAACAAGAGACAAGACAATGAGATAAAGGTGGGTGACCCAACTAGGACCCCCAATAATCTTCATATATAAATTGTAATTTATAGAGTACGAGATATTTACAAGACAATGAAGGGAGTCATAGGCTAGCCCATCCGCAGGAGTGACCTACTCAGCTCTAGCTCCTAGAAACCCCAAGCTTTTACAAACTTTAACTTTATGGTTTCTCCCTACCCCCGTCGCACCATAGGCCTGCCTTCTCACAGCCTTATATGCAACAATCTGCTTGCAGCAACTCTATCAATTTGTCGAATCTTTGGCAAGCTTCTACCCAAGAAAACGAAGCTCATGTGCTCCCAACCTGGGAAAGGCACGTTCCTGTGGCCTACCCACTATCTTTGGTCGCAGCTCCTTCCCCCTTAACTGAATCTACTTGGATGTGTGCTCAACTCCTTGTTGAATCTCCTTTTATGAAGGAGCCTCATTGTTCCTTTTTACAGCTTGTTGTGTCGGCTAGGTTACCCTAATGCGATCACCAACCCACGACACCTTGCCTTGGCTCATACGCTAACTCTCTTCTAAGCTTCCTTGTTATGCAAGCTTTCGACGTTTCCCAACAAGTCGATGCGCCACTTGTCAAACGTTTGCCAAATTGGTGTCAACGCACTTCCTGTACATGGGATTCTGTCTTAGCATGCTTCGTCCAAAACTCCCAACGTGTCACTCCAATTATCAAGCTCCCAACCATTGCTGAGTGTCGACAAGCTACCATAGCTATGGGCTTCCGGGTGAAGACTTGGCGACTAGGCTTGCCATGCACTGACGCCTTGGGTGTGGGCACGTGCCCCTCCTTGGCAGCGTGCTCCTCGTGCTCTTTTGTCTAACCAAACGTCTGCACCATGCAGACAGTCTCCTTAGTGGGTGATGCGCCTAGGCTTGCCAAGCTCTGGGTGACTTCACTTGTAGGCTCATGCCCCCTCCATGGTTGCACACCCCTTTGCTTCTCTTACTTGTTGAGGGACTTTTGCATAGCGGACCAACACTTAGAAACTTTCAAGCTAAGTGTCCTACCATCTTATGGACATAAGAGTCTCCCAAGCCATGCTTCTTGGGCAAGTAGGGTGTGGCGTCGAAGTCGTTACATTTATTCTCTTCATCACCTCTAACATTAAGTGTTGTACTCATTAATTCCCTTCATCACCTCTAACGTTAAGTGTTTTACTTTCTTATGTTTTATTGCATATATAATTTGCCCTTACCTTGAAAAGAGTCCAAATAAGAGACCTGCAAAATTATTGATTGGTTAATATAAAGAGTGATTAATAATTTTTAACTTAAAACTAAAGCAAGGATGAAAGTGAAAGAGAAATCAAAATATGAAAAGACAATTTATAAAGTCCTTGCTTCTTGGAGTGGGGACTTTTAGAGGTCGTACTACCATGTTTAAAATATATTCAAAGGTATTAATATATTTTTTGGGTCATGAAGTTAGTTCCAGTGCACATGTTGGGTTTCCATTGTGCTATGGGGTAGGTAGAAAGTCTATGCTATTATTTACCTAAAGTAACCGAGTAGACAAGATAAACACCACAACAACAGACATGCACCTAAACTATACCATAAAACTCCAAGGATGGCCAACACCTTTACTCTATAATGAATCTAAAACGCTACAAAAAGTACGTAAACTTACTTTATGATGAATCTATAACACCTCACAAAGCACGTATACTTGCGTGGCATCCATATCTCCACGTAACATTGATATGACAAGTCTACCAAGTAAGCATGAAAAGCACTAACTTTCTAAATAAAAAACAAAAGTAAGCATAGCATTCCAAATATAAAAAAAAACAATAAGGCATTGTCAGTCCTCGAAGCCAAGAAACACATAATGATGACGTGGACGTATAGCATCCACCACATTCCTTACTTTTACCACGTTTCTATGCCACGGTGATAATGACTACATTGATAATGATGGATAATCCAACGTTTTAACATATCTCTTTGAAAAAATTATAATTTTTATTAATGTGAATGATATAGTTATGGTGATGGATTACCATTTTAAATTGTATTTATAATTATTAAATTTTCTTTTAAGGAAATATGTTAAGAATTTAAAAAATGAGAAGCATTTAGTAAAGGTGAAAGTGTAGTCTTTATGTACCATCAATAAGTTATTTAAGAGGGTTAGATTTTGTTTACACGCAATAATACATTGGGAGCTATCCATCTTAAATTTATATCACTGTATTAAAAAATTATTAGTATTAAATTTTTATTATTCAATTTTGGCATTATGAGTTATATATATACTAGTATAGATCCATTTTAAACTCGGATCTATCAAGCATCGAGAGGCATCCAATTTCTTGATGTGTACATTGTTTTTACCATTTGATTCACTCTCGGTTCTTTATATATATGGGTTTAAAATAGATTTGTGCTAGTTTTTTTTCTTAAGTCCATATGTAATTTATATTTTTAGTTTTTTTTTTAATATTTTTTATTTATGTCGGCTACCATAATGTGACTAACGTGACATGATCTCCCTCATACTGGGTTGGAGAGCACCTTGCTTCTCTCGGTGCAATAATTAAAGTTTTATTTGAAAAAATACCAGCGTAGATCCAGATCCTAGGCTCTATCAATCATTGAGATGGATCAAATCTCTCGAGGTGTAAACCTCTTCTTAGGTATCCATTGATTGATTCAAACCAAAAGACGCATCTTTTATTTAAGGTCCACATATAATTTTATTATTATTAATATTTAATATTATTTATGGCCTACATATAATATTTTTTATTTTTTTTTATTTTGTTAGGAACGAACATTGCATCATTTCCCCACACATGGTTTTAAAACCATATGCAAGGCCCTCCTACAATGATGGGTTGTTTAGGAGGCTTTGCACATGGTCTTAAAACCATTTGCAAGGCCCTCCTAAACCATGTACAATAAAACCATGGGTTGTTTAGGAGGCTTTGCACATGGTCTTAAAACCATTTGCAAGGCCCTCCTAAACCATGTACAATAAAACCATGGGTTGTTTAGGAGGCCTTGCACATGGTTTAAAGCCTCCTAAACCATGTACAATAAAATCATGGGTTGTTTAGAATGCCTTGCACATGGTTTTAAAACCATGTGCAAGGCCAACATTTTTTTGCAGATAATTCAATTTTGTGTTTTTTTTCTTGACCCACATATTTTTTTTACCGATAATTAAATTTTTACTTTTTTGCCGACATGTTAGAAACGTTACATCACGTTACAACATCTCTCCCATAATATTCACTATCACTATTATTTTTTGCCGACATGTTAGTAACGTTACATCACGTTACAATATCTCCCCCATACTGCGTTGTAGAGCACCTCTCAGCGCAATTAAAGTTTTAGTATGTCTTTTAGAATTTGAACTTTATCATGGTAGCATTATCACTTAGTTTGAGTCATACGTTAAAAATATATGCGATTTATTTTATGTTAGTATTCATAGTAGTTAGGTGTTGTAGAGTCTAGTATGGAGAGAAATTGGCACTTAAAAAAACATAACATAACGTAACGTACTATAATGCTACAAAAACTTATCAAGCACCAATAGAGATCCAATTTTTTCAGGTGTAAATTATTTTTTTTATCTTAAATTTTTTAGACTTCTAGAAAAAATAAAATTGGTTTTTATTTTTTATTTTATCAGCAGACATTATTTTTTTTCGTAATTTTTTTTATAAGTAGATATGAATTTCTTTAATTACTTTTTTATATTTGGTATGTTAGGTTACATAACATGACAAACATGACAACATCTTCTTCATACTAGGTTTTAGAGCATCTTGTTGCTCTCAGTGCAAGAATAAAAATTACATGTTTGCTTAAAAACAAAACACTTCATGTCAGCTCATAAAATTAGAAAGAAAGAAAAAAAGTTAAACCAACATAGATTCAAGTTAAGCTTGGATCTACATGGTTGTCATAGGAGAACAATATAAAAACAAACTATCATAGGAGAACAATATAAAAACAATTCATTGTTGTTGAGATTTGATGCAGACTCTTCATTTACGCTTTTTAGTCCACATCATATTAAATACCTGCCTCCTCTAGTTTCGATTAAATCTTAATCCAACGGGATAACGTTGTTGCCTCAACCAAATTTTCAGCATGTTCGCAGTGCTCTCCACACTGATTTTTGTATTCCCTTTTCTTCCATTTTTCCTATTTTTTATCCATGGAACCGGCTGATTGTTTGTCCTTCTTTTACCAACAGATCTTCCCCTCTATCTGTCCAGCACATTAACTACCCTCTCTCCATCCTTTAACATGGACCTCCCTTTATCCATTCCTCTTTTCCATTCTTCAGTTGTTGGCTGCATGTTCCTTGGACCATTGTTCCACCTGCCCATCTCACTGACAACTCTCTCACCCTCCTTTGATGTGGCGTTCCCTTTGTTTATTTATATCCTCTAGTCTCCATTCTCAGGTTGTGCATTCCCTATACCACCATTCCATCCTTTATGGAATTCAAGCATCTACGTCACATCCCTGTTGTCATTGCTTCCCATCTTTCATATGGATGACACCACGTAATAACCAATCCCTCCCTTCTCGAAGATGGGTTGGTCACCAGGGGATCCAACTCCTTTGATATTCTTCTCCCTTACACGCAAGTATTCCATAGTCTAGGAGAACACCTTTATTGACCAATTGATCTGCTTGCTTGTTGTTTTCTCTCATGATATGGAAGAATTTTAAACTTTTAAAGTCGTTGACTAAACAATTGAAGGTGTAGTGCAGTTTGATTGTTGGTCTCTTACGATTGTTGTTCAGTTTCCTTGCTTCTCTTGTTACCATCAAAGAGTCCCCAAACACTTCCATCTCCTCTATTCTGCAACTGCTTGTTTTCTCTAAGCCTTTGATTAGAGCAAGCCACTATGCCCCATTGTTTGATTTCCTCCCTATACCCCAGGCATATTCCTTCTGCTTTGTCCCTTTAGTGTCAAATATAACTCCACCTACTCCTGCTATTCTTGGGTTTCCTTTGGAGGCACCGTCGAAAAATAGAGAATTGTATCCAAGTTTTAAACACCATCTGGTGAAGTCTTCATTACTCATCCTCGCCTACCAATTTAAAGAGTGAGGCCTACGATTAGATGCTCTCCAGATGTGAGCAGGAGCTGGCACCAAAAAATATTTTACCCATTCTTTCACCTTCTCATTTAGTCACTCATTTTGGACATGGTTCATCCCTCTTGTCAATAATGCTTCAACCCACAATGATTTTGCAGCAGTGGCTACTTTCCACTGATTAATGGCCTCTCCTTCAAATATATATTTATTCCTTGCTTCCCATATATTCTAGAAGATATATTTTGGGAGGGAAACCCATACTCTTGCGAGGTTTGTTTTTTGATAGAATGACCCTTGATAGTAATCCTTCCAACATCTAAACATGTCATTCTAGTTTGTTGACAAAATCAAGTTCATATGAAACTCCTAGATGGCATGGATCTACACCAATTGAGAAAACTTACATCCATAAAAAGGTGCTCTAGTGTTTCTTCAGATTCTTTACACAGTATTCAGTGTGAGGGTCCCTCCATGCCCCTTTTTCTCAAATTCTTAGCTGTCAGATATCTCCTAGGTGCTAGCATCCAAAAGAAGACATTAAATTTTGGAAGTTCGTCTTTGCACCAGATTTTAATCCACTTGTTATCATTTTTTCTATTTTCCTTAATATTGTAGATGAAACGGTATCCTTCTTCACAATATTGTGTCCCGATTTTCCCCATTCCTTTCTATCCGCGAGTTGTTTGTGCATTAGCGCAGATCCGTTGAGTAGATTTAGGAATGCCTCGAAGTCTGGTTGGGGATGGTCTAACACTTCAAGTTGCTTCCATCCCTTCCACTTTATGTTGTCATTCCACAAGGAAAGATCAAACAACAGCCTTCAAGTTATGTTGTACCTATTTCACTGTTAGTTCCATATCTTTCAATATTTCAGGTCCTAACATTAATCTATCGACGGGGATGCTCCAAGAAATTGGAGTATTACACTTTTTTCCATACAGTATCTCAAATGGACTTAATCCAGCTGAAGCTTGAAAATGGTTGTTATATGCAAACTCTACAAGATGCAAATAATCTTCCCACTTTCCGGGTTTATCCATCACGTACATTCTAAGCATGTCTTCCAACACCTGATTTAGCATTTCCATTTGTCCGTCGGTCTGAGGATGATATGTTGTACTAAAATTTAATTGTGTGCCTAAACTTTTAAATAAGTCTTTCCAATAATTTCCCGTAAATTTTGCATCGCTGTCCGAAATTACTATTTTAGGTACACCATGCAATCTAAAAATTTTCCTTCATTAAAATATCAGCAATATTAATAGCTTTATATGTATATTTTATTAGAATAAAGCGGGTTTGCTTACTAATTTTATCTACCACAACCATGATTGAGTCGTTTTGCTTATCAATTTTAGGTAACCCAGTTATGAAATCCACATTGATAATTTCCCATTTCCATTCTGGAATAGGTAATGGTTGTAACAATTTGGTTGGATGTTCATGTTCAGCTTTTACCTGTTGACATTCAATACATCATGCTAAATATTATGCTACTTCATTTTACATTTTAGTCTAAAATAAATCCTTCCTTGTCATGATAATCATTTTTTGATATTGAAGATGTCTTGAATAAGGTCTTTTATGTAATTCATCCATAATAATTAATTTAATTTCTTCTGAATTAGGTATATATAAACTTCTTTTGTGTAATAATTACCCTTTTTTATTGAGACTAAAATATATTTTTACTTGATTTACTTGATTTTTTGTTCTCTTCTCTTTTAATTTATGGTAATCTTTATCAAATTTTTCTACATTTTTAATCTTATCCTTTAAATATGTTTCATATATGTTGCTTTTAGTTGCATATAGCATATTCGCATGATGACTTAGAGCGTCTGCCACCTTATTCTCTTTTCCTTTTATATGTTTTATTTCAAAATCGTATTCGCTTATGAATGATAACCACCTAGCTTGTCTAGCATTAAGATTATGTTGATCGAATAAGTATTTTAAACTTATATTATCATACATTAACAAAAATCTCCTTTCTATGAGATGGTGTCGCCACATTTTAAGCGCATGAATGATAACAACTAACTCTAGCTCATGAGTAGCATAATTCTTTTTGTGTTCCTTTAGCTTCCTAGACTCATAGGCTATAACATAATTTTCATGAATTAGTTCTCAACCTACACCTTCCTTGCATGCATTCGTACATACAACAGAATCTGTGTATTTATCAACAATTTTTAGAATATGGGTAGTTGTTAATAAGTGTTTTAATTTATTAAAACTTTCTTCGCAATTTTCGTTCCAATCAAATTTCTTGCTCTTCTTTTGTAAAGAAGTTATCAAATTTCTTACCCTTCTTTTGTAAAGAAGTTATAGGATATGCTATTTTAGAAAATCCTTTAATGAATTTACGATAATACCCTGTAATCCCCATAAAAGATCTTATATCTGCTACGTTCTTAGGAACATGCCATTCCGTGATAGCTTTAATTTTATCGGGATCTACGGATATTCCATCCTTAGATACCACATGTCCTAGATACTGAATTCTATCTTTGAAAAAGTCACATCTACTAAACTTGGCAAATAATTGTTGTTCCCTTAACACTTGTAGGATTATTTTTAAGTGTTCTTCATGTTCTTGTTTATTTTTAGAATAGATTAATATGTCGTCGATAAAGACGACTACAAATTTATCTAAGTATTTACTTAATATACGTTCATTAAACACAAAGGTTGTTGGCGCATTTGCTAACCCAAAGGGCACTACAACAAACTCATAATGACCGTATCTAGTTCTAAAAGTAGTCTTAAAGATATCTTCATCTTTAATCCCTACTTGCTGATATTTGGATCTCAAGTCTATTTTCAAAAATATTGTTTCCCCTCTAAACTGATCAAATAGGTCTTCAATACGAGGCAACGGATATCGATTTTTAATTGTCATTTTGTTTAGTTGTTTATAATCTATGCATAACCATAAAGTACCACCATTTTTCTTTGCAAACAATGTCGATGCTCCACAAGGGGAAACACTAGGTCGAATGTATCTTTTATCGATCAATTCCTGTATTTGTTATTTTAGCTCAGTAAGTTCTACTATATTCATACGATAGTGAGCCTTTGATGTTGGTACTGCCCCTAGAACCAAATCAATTGTAAATCTATATCTCTTTTCATAGGTAGTCCGGGAATGTCTTCTGGAAATATATCTTTAAAGTCCTTTAGAATTTGTATGTCTTCTACATTAAGTTGATTATTTTTCTCTCTCTCATCCATTATGTAAACTGCAAAAACTTTGCAACCTTTACAAACATAACTTTTCATTTGTAAGGCTAAAATTTATCTTACAATGACTTTCCTGGGAATCCCTTTTACAACAATAGTATTACCTTTATTATCCAAACATGAGAATGTTTTATCATAACAGTTTCAAATAACTCTATGTTTCTCTAACCAATCCATTCCTATCAGTAATTCATAAGATCTTAAAGGTAGAATATTTAAATCAACATGCTTTTTAAAACCATTCATAATAAAATAACATTTTTTCATGAAGCTAGTTACTTTTCACTTTGTGCCTATAGCAAGTTGAACTAACAAAGACTGTTCAAATTTATCTTGTTGCAACCTGTATAGCTCTACAATTCTTGGTGATATATTACTTAAACTTGCACTTGGATAAATCAATATAGAAATTGGTTTATTGTTTAACATACCTTCGATTTCGACCACAGATGTTTGATAATATGCTTGCATGTTCTCCAATGTTGCACTGATTCTGGGAATGCTCCTTGATATATCTCCCACTGTAGTAGCTTCCTGAATTGTATGCACGTTATTAAGACATTTCCTTCTTATATGACAATCTTTAAAATAATGTGGTTCACCACATTCCAAACATTTTAATTGTTCCCTTTGTGCAGTATTTTTATTAAAAGCAAGGGGTATTTCCCTTTCTTTTATTGCTGCAAGATTCTGTTGTTTATAATTTTTAAAATTATTCCCTTGATAACCTCAGTAATTATTACCAGAATTCTTATAAAACTTAGTACCTTTCTTTATCTGTTCAAAATTTTCACGTCTTTTATTTTTCCAATTAGGTATGTTCTCTTGTTTATTTTTATTTTGGTCATAGCAGAAGTTTGCTTTTCTCATGGCCTCTTCCAAAGTTTTTGGATTATCATTTTCGATTCTCTCTTTAAAAAAAGAGGTAAACAACTAAGGAAACGCTGAATTTTTGTTTTTTCATCAATAATGTAGGGTACATAACGTAATAAACTTAAAAATTTGCTGCAAAGTTTTTTCATTGTCATTGCACCTAATCCTAATTCATAAAATTCATTAGCTTTTTCCTCATTCTTGTTTCGATAAATAATTTCTTTTAAAATTTTTCTTAAAATCTTTCCAAGTTACATAACATTCTTTAATGTTTTTCACCTTTTTAATGTCTTGCCACCATATAACAGCTTTTCCTATCAAATTATAAATTGTCATTTTTGCTTTTAGTTCATCAGAATAATTATAGATCTAGAAGTATCTGTTCATCCCAGATAGCCAAGTTTCTGGTTCTTTTCCTTTTTCGATTTCTCCATTGAGCATAGGAGGTTTGATCTTTTTAAATTCATCAGTATTCTGTTCAGTTGATTACTATCGCTGCGTTTGCTATAATCTTTGTATTTTTTCTTACTATGTTTAATTGATTCTTCGATTGAAGATTCAGTCTCGTTATTAGAAAATTCCAATTTTCTTACCTTGTGTTTATAAGGTGCAGTTCTTGCCATGTTTAATTCGGGTCCTTTATTCTTTTCTTCTTCATTATTATGTATCTTAGTTAGCATAACATTATTAAATTCCTGCTGTGCCTTTAAGATTCGTTCATTATCTTCCTTAACCCGTTTCAATTATGCTTTTAAATATTTTACTGTTTGTAAGAGTTCAAATGAGTTATCATTCCTACTTTCGTTCGGATTTACCCAAATTTCACCATCTCTAATATTACCTTCTTCCATGTTTTCTAGTTCTTTAGGATGTTATTCTCCTTCAACAAACATTTCCACATCCTCCATGATTCCTGCAAAATCAAGGTTATTCTTCTCTTCTTGTTGCAAAGAGAATCAAATCATAACAATATAATTAGTTTTCTGGTTTATATCAGTTTGAGTGTTGGGATTTTTCAAGCCAAGTGTTGTAATTGTGCTCTGATACTATTATGTCACGAACCCAAAAATTACACCATAATAATAATAATAATAATAATAATTTAAATTTGTCATAGAGTGTTTTCTTAATTGTAAGTTCAAATCTATCTTTCTACATGAATAATTCTAATTCAATTTCTTGTGTGTATGAAGACAGGACTTGTTCTTCGTCCGACAATAAATCCAACTATGACACTTTCGAAAGCATCGCTTTACGACAAGGTGATATGTTAATGTTACAATGTGTTTCTTTTTACTTAACAAGGATTAAATCCTAAGTCTTGGACTAAAGTCCTAGGCCAAAGTACTATGTTGCAACTCCTTATGCTAAGTACCATGCTGCAACACCTTATGCTAAAGTACTATGCTGCAACACCCTATGCCAAAGTACTATGTTGTAAGACCTTATGCTAAAGTACTATGCCGCAACACCTTATGTTAAAGTACTATGCTGCAACACCCTATGCAAAAGTACTATGTCACAACACTATTATGCTAAAGTACTATGCTGCAACACCCTATGCTAAAGTATTATGCTGAAACACCCTAGCCTAAATTATTATGTTGAAACACCCTATACGCTAAATGACCTAAGGGAGTCACAAGGGTTACAAGTCATAACCCATGTTACAATACTATGCCAGGGTTATGATATGCGCCTAAGGGTTCTTTAAAGCTGATGACGAGGATGGATGACAGCTAGAGAGTTAAAATTGGATTTAAATGAGGTTTTATGTTGTCCTTAGCCATGGCTTGCGAGTTGGCAGTGCAAGCATGCCAATTTAAAGTTGAAGGAAGACTTTAAATGCTTTTCATAAAAGGGAAGGTAGATCCTGGCCCTACATTTGTACTCTACATGATCCATAGCATTGAAAGATCATTTAGGGTTTTTATGTCGAGCTCAGTGCAGTTAATCAGTCATGTAGGTTTTTGTTCTATGTTTCCCTATGGTGGTTGCTAAATTGTTTCGTTATGGATTTCTTTGTTGCATTGTTGTGCTTTGTTTGCTTTTAACTTGCCTCCATGCATGACTGCTAGAGATCTGCTCGGTTAATGAACAACTACACTGTGCTATCAGTATTTTTATTAGACAATTTTGACCGAGTTTCAGCCTTTGCGCAGTCTTAGATATTTCAGTTTCTATGTGGTAAGGTGTAAGGATCTAGGTGTACTTTCCTTTAGTGTTTAAAGGAGGATATTTCTAGGTTGACAAGTTCGCATAAAGGAAAGGTAAACAATTTTGTTTAAGGTTTGAAACTCTATTCTATTTGAATTTTCACAGGAAACAAAGGAAGACTAATTCTCTTGTTTTTGGTTTGTGTGCAGGGCAGAGAAAGAATGGAGATCTTGGAGGATAAGAACCCTAGGATCTCTAAGCATTTTGCTGAAGGTAAAACTCTCTGCAAGTCTGTGCTTAACAAATTTATTTTGATTTCAATTCTTTTAACAAAATATTGCTTTGTTCAACAGATGAGGTAAAGAGGACCAACGAGTGGTTACTCAATCGATTAGATGAATCGAGAATAGACTCTGGCCTCACCATTATGGCCCACACTTCAATCAAAAGGTAAGCATTAAACATTTTTTTTCTAAACATAGGGTTTAGGGTTTTAAAGGATTTTCTCCTATTGATTGAGGAAATGCTTCCTTTCACAAGGTTAAGTGTTGGGATTAGTTGACTATTTATCCAGGTAATATTTAAAATTCTAAATGAGATTGAAAAAGTATTGAAATGGTCATGCTTGCAAGGCGCGGGATTCACTTCCTCCTATGCCTCCATTACTCTGTTATGAGGTAAGAGATTATTAACCTTTTACCTTTTAAATATAAAATTCATGTTTACGTACCTCTGAACAATCTAACATTACTGGTCATTTTATTCAAGTTGGTTGGCTGTGATCCAAGGTTTTCTCAGCTTCAGTTTTGGGAAGAAAAAGGGCTTCGTAGTCTTTGTGGTTTGTTTCAACATAAGTTTGTAGGCCATGTTGTAATCGCTTGAATCTAGCAATTGGCTTTGCGATTGGAATACCGTCGATGATTTTTTTAAAGGAATATAGTAGGGTTATTACATTTTTAAATAAAATTGGCACTCGACCTCCTTGATCTTGATTATAAGATTCAATTTAAATGCTAAATCTTGATTATTGTTTTGATTGAAATATTTACTTGGCTGGAAGTCGGTTCCAAGACTGTAAAATCTAAGGATTCTTTAATCGGACTCTTGTCTTGGTATGCTTCAATTGTATGCTTTCGATCTTTAGATTAATGTTTTGGATTTGCTTAGTTTATTTTGTAATATAAAGGGTTTTATACATTTTAAGATTGAATTTTCTTCATAATAATAGTACTTGCGATTCCTAATTTTTTTGTGCATACTTGAATTAGAAAATAACAAAAGTTTATAAGGTAATAAACTATCTAACAGGCTGAAAGAAAAACTAATGAACACCTCTGTGTATTTGTTGTTTATGAATGTCGTTAGAATTATAATCTACTTTTAGAATTTAAATAACAAGATTAATGCATTAGATAAACCAGTAAAGAACCTACCACCATCGATGGGAAAACAAAACTGAAGATGTCGTTCCTCCAAACCAACTCCCAGAGCAGCCAAACTTACTTGCTCTAGAACCCCCGAGCATGTTTCCTGAACCACAAGGGAAAATTATGATCAATGTACAATGTCTATCTTTGCATCAAATATATCATTTCCCCTCCATCGTAATCCTCCTGTTTATTCGATGGAAACAATACTTTGTTGTATTTTGCCTAGGACTTGGTCATTTATGAGCAACCTGCTCATTAATGCTCCACAAGGAGTCTCGACCTGATTTTGGGGAAGATGTTTCCTGAATCATTTGAGTTTTTACTCAGCAGCTTTCGCCATTTTTCATTTCCCCTTGTGGGTCAACAAACACTCTTTTAATAACTACTTTAGTTATGATTCCTCTCAGTTATTTATTTAATAATATTAATAATTCCATTACATTTATTTTGACTTTATTTTTCAAAATATATAAAAATAAATAATCACAGTCTTTAATAATTTTAATAATTGTTTGGTGTATTACAGCTATAAAAAAACTTTTCTCTTGAATGTCCATCTTTCTTTATAGAAGTTGAGGGGAATTGGAATTATAATGATACCCTTTGCAAATAACCTCCTTGTTTCATGACCAGGGTCGAAGGTGCAAGCTGAAAGACTGGTCTAAACTTCTGAAAAATAATAAAAATATCTCTTTGAAGTGAAAAGATGAGAGCTGACAGCGCTGAAGAAGGAACATAACCTGGGGATTTCTTGAATGATTGGCAAGTGGCCATAGGATAGAATGAGGTGGAAACTTGTGTATAAACTTGAGTAGCCCATGAATCCAAAAATATGGTGTCTAGCACTGGCACTATCGCTCCTCGAACGTTCACCCCAATTCTCAATAAACAATTTTCCACCTTGAATCTCAACAATGCTATGACTGTCGCTATTCCACCATGGACTTCCACCCCAATTCACTATTAGCACTTTGACGAACTGAAAAATTGCGTCAGTAGAGCAAGATACAAAATTAAGAGAGAAGGAAAATGCTCCTAATGGACACCACATATTCCATCTGCTCACACTTGCATTAATAACACCTTCTAAGTATACAACTATATCCAAAGTGCCATTCTATTTTTTTGTCAACAAAGCTTAGTTTGAGTGGTTGGGACTATTTGTTGTGATACTCTCCATCGAAGTTCAAATCTAGCTCCATGACATGTTATGATGGACATTGAGGATACCTTGATTTTCTGTGATTATTGGTGAAGAGCAATGTTTGCTCTTTTTGTGGATGTAGCCAGTGACTCATAATTTAAAAAAAAAAAATCCTCTCACCACTTTTTTCATTCACCATTATTTATTATTTCTTTAGTTTTCACAATCTTACATTTTCCATTCGTCGTTATTTATTATTTCTTCCTTTTTTATAATTTCTATTTAATATTATTTAGTATAAATTCATTCTATAAAGTTGTATAATCATATATAAAAATCTTTTAAAAATGTTTAATTATTAAAAATTTTATATTTGAATTATGATAATCTCCTTTGATTTACAAATTACCATCACTAATTGGGCATGCAACTACATTTTTAATAAATATTATTTGAAAAACCCTCATAAAACTTATGTTAAGAGTTTTGATTTGGTATGATATAAAAATTGGATTTTCTCTCTCTCTGAATTTTATTATTATTTATTTACCTTCACATATAGAGGTTAGAAACATTAAAAATCTGAATACATACCATCTATAAAATAAAACAATTTTCTTTTTTTCTTTTTCATTATCAAAGTTTAATTCATCTTGCAAAACAATTAACAATATGTTGAAATGAGAAGTGAACAAATTTGGGAGTAAGCTAAAATTTTCAACATATTTCATAAGTGTCAAAACAAGTCTTAGTTCAAGTTCAAACCATATGGTTGAATTAGCAGCATTTAAAATTCTATTTGTCTTTGTTGTAGCGGATGAAGTACAAAATATGCAAGTTTTTTTTATGTTCACAACTAGTTAGTGAATGGATAAAAAATATAAGACCTACCATAAACATATTTCTCAGGCCTCTCTTCTAAAAAATCAAAATACTATTTGGATTTTTTAATCATATTACTATTCAACACATCTTTAGAGAGAGAAATACAGAGGGTGGCATACTTTCCAAAGATGGTCTCCATGTACGACAAGACCATTACCAGGTAGAAATTAGATTTTTAATCTTGAAAGGAGAAATGTGTTATATATCCAATTGTATGCAAGATATAGAATGACTTTCCTACTTTCATATGTTAGTCATAGACAAATATTCTTAATTCTTTCTTTTTTGTAAAACAAATGCTAATTTAAGTTCCCACATGTTATGAATGATTTCTTGCGAAATACCACTTGTTAAGAAGCTGGAAGCTTTGGTTCTCAAACTAGACCTCATAAAAGCTTTCGACAAAGTAAACTAGACTTTTTCGTGTCTCTTTCTTCTACAGGTGGGTCTGAATTTGGAATAAATTGGATTATGGGATGCGTTACTTCAACGAATTTCTTTGTGCTTGTCAATGGCTCTCCTACAGGGTTCTTCAATGCCTCCAAGGGCATAAAACAAGGTATCCCACTGTCGTCTCTTCTCTTCCTCTTGGTAATAAAAGGGCTCATTTGTCTTATAGGGGAATCAAAGAGAAATAGGAAAATTCAAGGTATTTGTCTATCATCTACACTATCCATAACTCATTTACTCTTTGTGGATGATGTTGTTTTATTTGGAAATGTTACCTTGGAGGAATGGCAAGCATATAAGATGAACTGGAGCTTTTTTGTTTGGATTCAGGGATGTGTATAAGTGTGTAAAAGTATTCTTTTCTCTACAGTAACTTAAAAGAGGATGTGATCAGTTGCATTTTTGTTATCCTCCCCTATAAGATGGAGCCAATTGAAAAAGGATTTAAATATTTGGGATATTGGCTTAAACCCTTGAGTTATGGTCTAAATGAATGGAGGTGGATTATCCAAAACTTTGAGAGAAGGCTCAATAATTCGTCATTCATATACTTATCTATGGGAGGAAGATTAATCCTTATCAGGTCGATCTTGAGTGGTATCCTGATCTATTGGTTCTTTAATATCCTCTTATACTTAAGCATCAGAAGCACCTACTAACCTAATTAATTCCCATAGGTTCGAGCAGGTCTTATGGAAAAAGGGAATTGACTGAGGATAGGTAATACTGGGATCAGAGTAGAGCATTCATTCACTATTATTAAGTCATCAGTATACTAAAGAAAATCCTTGTTTCTCTGGGCTTAAAGTCAACGAGCAATTGTAATTGCATGCATGCAAAAAGTAAAGTGAAAACCCTAAAAGTGACATGCAAACCCCAAAAGTACATGATAAAGCTATATAAGAAGGGTAGTTGAACCAAAAAGATCATCCATGATTATTATTATCTTTGAGTTTGGTTTTCGATAGCAGCAGCAGTAGTACCGCAATAGCAAGTTGGGGTTGGAGATGGAAGTCTTTAGCTAGCAAGTGTTTTTGACAGTGAAATCTATCTGCCCTAATCACTTTCGAATAGATCACCCAGATCTATCATCAGTTATTCATCGTACTCATTCTTATGTCACATGCCCCAATTTGTAAAACATTTTATGTTTTAAGAAACATTATGTTATATTTTATTATAAAGTTTGTAATTAATGACCAAGTGGGGTCAAGGATAATTGAATATTGCTGAATATTTTATTAATAAATAAATGAAAGATGAGACAACAACTTAAGGAAGCTATTAAATGAGTGTTTTGCTGGTCACTTGGTGGAGTAGGCTTGGTTGAGAGCAGATTGACACTTGGCAGCATCCTCAAACTACTTCTAGTTGTTGCAGGATGCAACTTCCCTATTTTTGTGGTCATATTCCCCAACAAAGTGGAACAAGAGTAGGTGGCTCATTAAGTGAAAACTGACCCAAAAGACCTAGGCATGCTAAAAAAACTTCACATTGAAGATAGTTGAGGCTGCTCATTATTGACTTGTGAACATTTTGAGTGAATGAAGTGCACAAGAAAATTCGATGGAGGGGACTAGCTGAAGTATGCTTTGAGTCGAAAGTGTTGAAGACCTAAACTAGTGGAGCTATTCTAAGCTAAGTTCATACTGCTTCATGCAGAATTGATTGATTGCAGAACACTCTGTAGAGTTACAGATGATTATTAGACTACATCTATCACCCAGTACTTCTACCAGGTGGACCAGGAGACAAGCTCAGGGGTCCTGAGATTTGCAGTTCAGCTTTTCTCCAGGAGTTGGTTGGGAGTAACAGGTTCCTTAAGTTCTTTTCACCTCTTCTACATTTCCAAGTTCTACGTGATTTATCTAATTTTCTAATTGTTTATATACATCTAGAAGGATTGAGTTGAAGTAATATTATGTTATGATTATGTTTTGTTACTGCTAGGGCTAGTTAAAAGAAATACTTTTACTATGAAAAGATAGTTAATTGTTGAATTAGATAGATCAGGATAAATCAATAGAATAATTTCTAGTTTTACTGATAGAATAAAAGAATACCTAACTGTATTTTTCCACACCCTTTTAAAGGTAGCACTCTAGTACATTAGGTTAGGTTAAATTCAAATAAAGAATCAAATGAAGTATGCATCAAGGTGTTTTATTACCTTCTATAGGTTTCACAGAAGTTATTCATATGAATGTTTTTCCTTTCTATTTCAGATGTTTTTAATTAGGCAAAGCACTTTGAATAACATAAACAAATCTGTCTCTAGGAAAGATAAAAGAAATATATATATATAATCTGTGTGATTAATTACACAATAAATATAATATATTACAGTAAGCTTATTGCTATAGTAATTACAGACTTTATAAAACAGAAATTAAATAAGCAAGTTAACTAAAGAAACAATAAAATAAGACTAGAAGTTTATTAAGATAACTTCATCATTAAACTGAGTAAAACGAAGCTAGAATAACACTAAAATCAAATACTAACTATGTATTTTAAACTAAGAGAAATTAGGGTTTATAAATAAAACCTAATTGAAGGAACTGTATAATACAAATAATGTTACCACCTCTTTTAATAACAAAGGGGTTATTCATTTCACTCGTAAACAAATTAAAGCTTACATGCTTTATTTATATAACCATAAGCATCGAATAGATGACTATATAAAATTAACTACATTATTCATAAGGAATAATAATAAAACTGTTTGGGTAAATATAAACTAAAAAAGAAATAAAAACATGTCAATACATTTCAACCCAGGAAAACAGTAAAGATCCAGGAGGTGTTATTCACTCCTTGTTCTTCTATCTATTTACTGACAATAAGAATCAATTTATGATCTAAAATGCAACTGTCGGAACATTTAGTTACATTTTTAAACATAATCAAAATAAAACATCAATTTACAGTAACAATAACCTTTGTTAGGTTAAATTTAAAAGAATAAACCAGAACAACTAAACATTACAACCTGCGTTCATCTTTTAAAAAAACACAATATATATATATATATATATATATATTATCAAAAATATAAATTACAATATAGTAAGCTTTGAGCTTATTAAAAATTTAAAAAGCATCTAAAACCTAACTATCACAGTCTCCTTAGAGGTTACGCCCTAATGGCCTTTTACAAACTAAGTTATGGCTTAAAAGCCTGCTTAAAACAACATTACAATAATCAAAACTACAACTAAAGGCTCATATTTCTTTCTCAAGTCTCGGCCATGAAAGCCCTAAGTATCTACATGAAGCAGCCATTAGGGCTTTTAAAATATTTCTTTTTTACATCATAGTATTGGCGATATGGCCTTCCAAAACATCTAGAACACAATGTATTCACGGCCAAGCCATAATCCAAGAATCAAGTGGATAGGGACAGTATCACTAAACACCATACAACTAGTGTAGGAGAAACCTCAAGTGAAATTGAGGCTTACCAGGACGAGTAGCATCGTGGAGCCCTGTCGATGGTGTCCTTCAGCACAGAGCCGTCATCTCAAACACCTACACATTTACACAACCCCAAATGTTAAAATACTTACAATTAATAATAATTCAAAGTATTGTGTAGAATAGTGACAGTATTATTTTGCTTACCAAGGAGTAGACAGTTGATAGTAGTGATAATATATTCAAACCTTAGTCACGAAAATGGGTACGCCACAAGATCTGTCTAGAAAAACCTCCCAACACGATTTATGTCAGGACCAAAACCAAAACTACATTAGGACAGAGAACGAAACTCACACAGTAGAATCAGCGGTGAAGATAGCTAAACCTTACAACACTCAAATCAACAGTGAAAATAACCCTACGACAGCTCAAACACCATGCTCACTTTTACTACACAAGAGCTTGAAGAATGCACTTGCAGAGGCAAGGTATCGACAGGAGTGTCGTTTACAGAGCTTGGTAATAGCGACAAAGGGTTCTTCCACACCGAACGAAATACATAAGCCACATGAACAGCTTTACACCGAGGAAGAACGAAATAGCAAGGAGGCTTACACACACTGAAGTGACAATAAGGCCATGTGGCCATGAGCCTGCAACTTGTTCACTCGACAGCAAAGACAAGACAAATGTGACTTTTTAGGGTTTAGTATAGTTTTATACTGCATCTAATGTCGACAAAAACCTAATCATCGAGCTTCGACCACGTGGCAGCCCAATTATTTGAGCAATGTGGGTTTTGTGATATAGTTCGAAAACCCTTGCATTAGGCTTCAAACAATAGTGTATGATCATTAAAAACTATGTTAAAACCTTGTTATAACTTTCCTTATCCTTCTTCATGAGTTGTATGCTTGTTATATCCCTAACGAATAACAAAGGAAGGTAGTAATTATACTAGGGTTTATGGTATGATTTATAATCTTTGGAATGGATTAAGAAAAAAATATGCAAGAAACTATTCAATGATAATTGCATAATAAACAATACCTTGTAGCAAATTTAGAAAAATATAAGAGTTAAAACCATTTATATGTATATACTTGCAACTATGGAAAGATGCATAGCTAAAGCGTTAGCTTAGATATTGAATTAGTATCATTTTAAAGATACTAGTGTTTTGTTTATTAGTAACACCTTATGAGATGGGGGTTTATACAAAGGTTAAAAAGGATAGATTTTTATATAAAATAATTCTTTCTTCCTTACATAAAAAGCAATAACACTATAGTTTAAAGAAATACAATTTGTATTAGTGCATCTCTATTTGGTAAGTACTAGAATAGTTAATAAACTATCTTATGCACAAAGTATTAGTTTTATGTGTGTTTATCAGTCAATGTACTTTATGACTGTATTTAGATCATAGGTTTCCTAGGTTTATTTAACTCGATATATGTGGAAACAAATACTCTGGATTTTAACTCAGCATCAAGTAAATAAAACAAAGGAATCTGCGTTACAAGATGCCTTCCACTAGAATTACATACAGGCATTAAACTAAAACTAGATTGATGAAAGTTGAATGAACAAGTTGGTTATAGTGAAATACAAGGGTAACTGGACTAGGTTCAGTTTACTAAAATTACTTTTATTCTGCAAACTATTTGGAACATAAATATACAGATCAACGATACCTCATTTATTGCTCAAAGCTATAAAATAAATAAATTTACTATCATTATATTTTATGCTAGGTGAGATAATAATCTCGATCTGGAAACTGGTAACAAAACTTCTTACCTATAAAGGACCTGTAAAAGAAGCATCACTTCACAGCATTAGCTATAAGCTAAGTCTCGATCTCAACTGAAGTTCTTTCCTACTTTCATAAGACAGTAAAACAAACTTAGCACTAGAAATTAAACAGATATTTCAATTCCTGTTATTTCAAATCATAACCTGCTAAATCAAATCCTTAACAATGAATTATGATTTCAAACAATAAGTATGCAGAACTAGAGATTAACAAAAGAATCAGTTCTAATTTATAACTGTTAAAGGTAACTGTCAACAGTTAAATTGTTCCTAAGTAGTGACAATCGCAAAGATTTTATGTCATATGAAAATTTTTAAATTTTTACGAATTTTTGGAGTATTACATGTGGTATCAGAGCACAAGTTCAGACACTAGTCCTGAATGTGGATCAACTTGCATAGATAAACAGTAAATTAAATGTATGCATACTGATTATTATTTTTCTTTTTGAAATGTTATTTCTAGAAAAAATTTCTGAGCTAAACTGCAAGTATGAAAAGACTCGAGGTATATGCGGATGAAGATATTAGGGAAAAGGTAGCAGGACCTGAAACGAGTAAAAGGTATTAGGGAAAAGAACATTAACTGGAGTACATTTAAGAAATATTTTAAAAATAAGTTCTTGTCAGAACAGTGCAATGAAGAGCGAGCTAAGGAAGTTTGTGAACTAAAGCTGGGAACAATGAACATGAAAGAACCAAACAGTAAATTTTTAAGTCTGCTACGATACGTGCCTTACATTATGGATGAGAAGCCTAAGGTACAACGGATTCTAAGTTGTCTACCTTTTCATATAAAAGATAGAATTGAATATGATAATCCAAAAACCTTAGAGGAGGTTATGCAGAAGGCGAATTTTTACTATGAGCAAAATCGCAAAAAGGAAAGTATGTCAAACTAGAAGGGTAAAAGATCTAATAATTTTGAACAGAAGAAGAAAGGTTTTGTACCTAACCACAGTTTTAGGAATAATAACAAACGACATTTTCCTAATAAATATTTTCAAGGGAATAAAGCTAATTCACAGTTAATCCAAATGGCCCTAGAAATAAAGAACCTGTTAATAATCACAATAATTACATGAAGAATAATGAACGAAAAGAACCAGTAAAATGTTGGGAATGTAATGGTCCTCATTATGCATCAGTTTGCCCCAATCGAAAGAAGACTGTCAGCAACATACATACGGTGCAGGAGGAGATGATTGTTGGTAATCTAGAAAGGACAATTCCCAAGATCAACGTAGCACTGGAGAACAGGCAGGCAGATTACCAAACTTCCATGGTAGAAGTGGAAGGTAAGCTAAATCAAACACCTATTTATATTTTAATTGATCCAAGGGATAACTTAAGTTATATTTCTCCTGATTTAGTAGAAAAATGCAAGTTATCAGTAGAAAAGTTTGCAAAGTCATGGTTAGTTCAACTAGCTACTGGCACGAAAAGAAAAGTGATTAGTTTTGTAAAGGATTGTACTGTAAACATGGATCAGTTTGAAACCTCTATGAAACTTAATGTACTTCCTTTAGGTTCTTATGATATGTTAATTAGTATGGACTGGTTAGAACAGCATAGGGTAGTTCTGAACTGTTTCGATAATACTTTTACTTACATAAATAATGATGGAGAAACAGTAAACGTAAGAGGAATCCCTAGGAAAACAGCTATCAGACAAATCTCTACTTTGCAATTAAAGAGAGCTGTTCGGAAGGGTTGTAAATCCTTTGTTGTAACTGTAATTAACAAAGAAAATACTAATAACGAAGATAAACTAAAACTGGAAGACATTCCAATCCTGAGGGGGTATTCGGATGTATTTCCAAAAGAAATTTCGGGACTGCCTCCAAAGAGGGAGTTAGACTTCACTATTGAGTTGGTACCTGGTGGAGTGCTCGGCTCAAAAGCCCCTTATCGAATGAATATATTGGAATTAAATGAATTAAAATCACAGTTAAAAGAACTTATTGATAAGAATTATATCAGACCCACTGTGTCTCCTTGGGGAGCACCTGTTATTTTCGTTAAAAATAAGGACGGTACTCTACGTTTATGTATAGATTACCGTCAACTCAATAAAATGACCATTAAAAAGAGATATATGTTGCCCCGCATAGATGATATGTTTGATCAGCTACGTGGAGCGACTGTATTTTTGAAGATTGATTTATGATCTGGTTATCACCAGGTCCAAATCAAAGATGAAGACATCTTTAAAACAACTTTTAGGACCAAATATGGTCACTATGAGTTTGTTATTATGCCTTTCGGGCTTACTAATGCCCCGACTGTCTTCATGTGTCTAATGAATAATGTAATGCATAAGTACAAATTTGTAGTCGTATTCATTGACGACATTCTAATTTATTCTAAGTCCAAAGAAGAACATGAGGAGCACTTAAAATTTGTTTTACAAGAATTACGAGAACATCAGCTTTACGCAAAATTTAGTACATGTGATTTATTTAAGGATGAAATATAGTACTTGGGTCATGTAGTGACTAAAGAAGGGATCTCTGTTGATCCAAAAAAGATAAGAGCAATCGAAGAATGGCCAGTCCCAAAAGACGTAACTGACGTACGGTCATTCATGGGGATTACTAGTTATTATTGAAGATTCATTGAAGGGTTTTCAAGAATTGCAAATCCCATAACTTCTTTATAGAAGAAAGGGAAGAAATTCGAGTGGATTCAAAAGTGTGAAGATAGTTTTTAAAAGTTAAAAAAATTATTAACTACTGCACCAATCTTAAGAATTGTTGATCCTAATAAAGACTTTATAGTATGTACTGACGCATGCAACGACGTTCTAGGTGGAGTTTTAACTCAAGAAGGACACGTCATTGCATACGAGTCTAGGAAGCTTAAGATCCATGAGAAAAACTATGCAACCTATGACTTAGAGTTGGCTATCGTCATACATGCTTTGAAGATGTGGCACCATCACTTAATCGGAAGAAAGTTTATATTAATGACAGATAATAAAGATTAAAATATTTATTGGATTAACCTAACTTAAACGCAATGCAAGATAGGTGGCTAGCTTTCCTTAGCGAGTACGATTTTGAAATCCAACATATTAAGGGAAAAGAAAATAAGGTTGTTGATGCTTTAAGCAGAAATGCAAAACTAAATATTGTAGCAGCAATCAGCACCTATAAAACAGATTTAGAAGAATAGCTAGAGGAAGGAGTAAAATTGGATTGAAATTATCAGAAATTACAAGCAAAAGTACAGAAATTTTAATTGAAAGTTTAAGTACAGGGTATAGTATAAACGAAAAAGGATTATTACTATATAAAGATAGACTGTATATACCTAATGTACCTAAGATTAAGTTACCGATTTTAAACGAAATTCATAAGACTCCTTACTCAGGACATCCTGGTTATTAGAAGACTATAACCATGTTAAGGAAGGATTTTTTTTGCCAAACATGAAGAATGAATTGGTAGAATACATTGCCAAGTGCTTTGAATATCAGCAAGTTAAGACTAAACACCAGCATCCATCAGGGTTACTTTATCCATTACCTATCCCTAGTTGGAAGTGGGAAATAATCAGCCTTCATTTTATTACAAGACTACCTAGAAATCAAAATTTGAATGACTCAATAATGGTAGTCATTGATAAACGTAGTAAAGCAGCTCATTTTATACCTGTAAAAACTACTTACAAGGCTGCTAATATTGCTAATATATTCCTGAAACAAATTTTTCGTTTACATGGAATACCGAAAGTAATAATTTCAGACAGAAACACTAAGTTTACGGGTAATTTCTGGAAGTCTTTGTTTAAAGGACTGAAAACTACTTTAAATTTTAGTACCTCTTTTCATCCCTAAATGGATGGACAGACTAAAAGGGTGAATCGGGTATTGGAAGATATGCTCAGAATGTATGTTAAGGAACAGCCAGGTAAATGGGAAGATTACTTACACTTAGTAGAGTTTGCTTACAACAATCACTACCAAGCTTCAGCAAGATAGAGTCCATTTGAAAGTTTGTATGGCAGGATGCAATACCCCCAACTCATGGAGTAATCCAGTTGACAAGTTAGTATTAGGACATGAACTATTAAAAGAGATGGATTTAATTGTAAAACAGGTGCAAGGTAACTTGAAAGTTGCGCAAGACCGACAAAAAAGTCAAGCAGATTTTAAATGAACTCAAAAAGAGTTCCAGGTTGGTGAACATGTCTTTATTAAGGTAATGCCTAAAAAGAGTTCTATGAGATTATGAAGTTGTGCTAAGTTAGCACCTCGATATTGTGGACGTTTTGAGATACTGTCTAGAATAGGACAGGTGGCATATCAACTGGATTTACCGCCAAATATGAAAGTTCATAATTGTTTCCATATTTCTATGTCGAAAAAATATGTACATGATGCTAATCATGTTATAAACTGGAATGATGTGAAGGTGGAACCCGAAGGAGATTTTCTGGTGGAACCAGATTGTATCCTCGAAAGGAGGGAGATCTTGCTTCAGAATCACACCATTGGACAGGTGAAGGTGGAATGGAAGCACCTTAGTCCAGAAGAAGCCACCTGGGAATTGGAGAGTCATATGCGGGATGCATATCCAATTCTGTTCCAGGGCAATTCTGAGGACGAAGAATAAATAAAATCGAGGACGATGTTATAATTTAAGGGGGTGTGTATGTCACATGCCCCAATTTGCAAAACATTTTATGTTTTAAGAAACATTATGTTATATTTTATTATAAAGTTTGTAATTAATGACCAAGTGGGGTCAAGGATAATTGAATGTAATTGTTGAATATTTTATTAATAAATAAATGAAAGATGAGACAACAGCTTAAGGAAACTGTTAAATGAGTGTTTTACACTCACTTGATGGAGTAGGATGGGTTGAGAGCATATTGACACTTGGAAGCATCCTCAAAATACTTCTAGTTGTTGCAGGAGGCAACTTCCCTATTTTTTTGGTCATGTTCCCCACAAAAGTGGAACAAGAGCAAGTGGCTCATTAAGTGGAAACTGACCCAAAAGACCTAGGCATGCTAATAAAACTTCCCATTGAAGACAATTGAGGCTGCTCATTATTGACTTGTGAACATTTTGAGTGAATGAAGTGCACAAGAAAATTCGATGGAGGGGACTAGCTGAAATATGTTTTGAGTGGAAAGTGTTGAAGACCTAAACTAGTGCAGTTATTCTAAGCTAAGTTCATACTGTTGCATGCATAACTGATTGACTGCAGAACACTATATAGAGTTACAGAGGATTATTAAACTACATCTCTCACCCAGTACTTCTACCAGGTGGACTAGGAGACAAGCTCGAGGGTCCTGAGATTTGCAATTCAGCTTTTCTCCAGGAGTTGGTTGGGAGGAACAGGTTCCTTAAGCTGTTGTCACCTCTTCTACATTTCCAGGTTCTACATGATTTATCTAATTTTCTAATTGTTTATTTACATCTAGAAGGATTGAGTTGAAGTAGTATTATGTTGTACTTCTATTTTTTTACTGCTAGGGTTAGTTAAAAGAAATACTTTTACTATGAAAAGATAGTTAATTGCTGAATTAGATAGATCAGGATAAATGAATATAAGAATTTCCAGTTTTACTAATAGATTAAAAGAATACCTAGCTGTATTTTTCCACACCCTTTTAAAGGTAGTATGATCCGGATTTATGCATGAACACAACAGAATACACAAATAACCATAGAAACAAATATGCAGTGGAAATAACACTTCATTTCATTAATCAATAACCGAAACTTGTTTACATACAGAATGGAAATAAACTAGCTAGAGTGCTGGTAGCTTATCTCTGAGAAGATATGTGGCGGCTACATGCCTTTTAACTCTGTGTTACAATGAGGCTCGAAGGCCTATATATTATTGAGAAACAATGGAAACTCTACACATCCAAAAACCTAATCCTAGGAGGTGAAACGCCTTAATGTGGGCCCAGTTGGGTAACATGGTACATCAATTTCCTGGGGTCATAACTTTAGCATACTACCTCTGTTTGTCGCGCATGATACATCGTTAGAAAGATCTGTTTAAGGACTACATCCATAAAATGTAGTTTAGGGCCTCAAAACCGCTCCAGAAGTTTAGGACTCGAAAACTACCAAAAATAGTAAATTGTGCTACAATTAAGGAAACTAGAAAACTGAAAGAAACAGTGGTGGGGGTCCAAGAGGAATAGGTGGGTGGCCACCAATATCCTCCTGGATCATAGTACTCTAGTACATTAGGTTAGGTTAAATTCAGATAAAGAATCAAATGAAGTATGCATGAAGGTGTTTTACTACCTTCTATAGGTTTCATAGGAGTTATTCATATTAATGTTTTTCCTTTCTATTTCAGATGTTTTTAATTAGACAAAGCACTTTGAATAGCATAAACAAATCTGTCTCTAGGAAATATAAAATAAATATATATATATATATTTCGTCTATGTGATTAATTACACAGTAAATATAATATATTACAGTAAGCTTATTACTTTAGTAATTACAGACTTTATAAAACAGAAATTAAATAAGCAGGTTAACTAAAGAAACAGTTAAATAAGGCTAGAAGTTTATTAAGATAACTTCATCATTAAACTCAGTAAAATGAAGCTAGAATAACATTAAAATCAAATACTAACTATGTATTTTAAACTAAGAGAAATTAGGGTTTGTAAATAAAACCTAATTGAAGGAACTATAAAATACAAATATTGTTACCACCTCTTTTAATAACAGAGGGGTTATTCATTTCACTCGTAAACAAATTAAAGCTTACATGCTTTATTTATATAACCATAAACATCGAATAGATGACTATATAAAATTAACTACATTATTCACAAGGAATAATAATAAAATTGTTTGGGTAAATATAAATTAAAAAGGAAATAAAAACGTGTCAATACATTTCAACCTAGGAAAACAGTAAAGATTCAAGAGGTATTATTCACTCCTTGTTCTTCTATCTATTTACTGACAGTAAGAATCAATTTATGATCTAAAAACCAACTGTCGGAACATTTAGTTACATTTTTAAGCATATTCAAAATAAAACATCAATTTACAGTAACAATAACCTTTGTTAGGTTAAATTCAAAAGAATAAACCAGAACAACTAAACATTACAACCTGCCTTCATCTTTTAAAAAAACACAGTAAATATATATATATATATATTATAAAATATATAAATTACAATACAGTAAGCTTCGAGCTTATTAAAAATTTAAAAAGCATCTAAACCCTAACTATCATAGTCTCCTTAGAGGTTGCAACCTAATGGCCTTTTACAAACTAAGTTATGGCTTAAAAGCCTATTTAAAACAACATTATAGTAATCAAAACTATGACTGAAGGCCCATATTTATTTCTCAAGTCTCGGCCATGAAAGCCCCAAGTATCTACACGAAGCAGCAACTAGAGATTTTAAAATATTTCTTTTTTTACATCATAGTATCTGCGATAGGGCCTTCCAAAACATTTAGAACACAATGTATTCACGGTCGAGCCATAATCCAAGAATCAAGTGGATAGGGACAGTATCACTAAACACCATACAACCAGTGCAGGAGAAACCTCAGGTGAAATCGAGGCTTACCAAGACGAGTGCCATCGTGGAGCCCTGTCAGTGGTGTCCTTCAGCACAGAGCCATAGTCTCAAACACCTATAGATTTACAAAACCCCAAATGTTAAAATACTTACAATTAATAATAATTCAAATTATTGTGCTGAATAGTGACAGTATTATTTTGCTTACCAAGGACTAGATGGTTGGTATTAGTGATAATATATTCAAACCCTAGTCACAAAAATGGGTACATCGCAAGCTCTGTCCAGAAAAACCTCCCAACGCGATTTATGCCAGCCCCAAAACCAAAACTACATTGGGACAAAGAACGAAACTCACACAGTAGAAACGACGATGAAGATAGCTAAACCTTACAACACTCAAATCGATAGTGAAAATCACCCTACGACAGCTCAAACACCATGCTCACTTTTACTGCACCAGAGCTTGAAGGATGCACTTGCAAAGGCAAGGTATCGACAGGAGTGTCATTTACAAAGCTTGGTAATGGAGACAAAGGGTTCTTACACACCGAACGAAAGACAGAAGCCACATGAACAGCTTTACACCGAGGAAGAACGAAATGGCAAGGAGGATTACACACACTGGAGTGTCAGTAAGGCCATGTGGGCATGAGCCTGCAACTCGTTCACTCCTTAACAAAGACAAGACAAATGTGACTTTTTAGGGTTTAGTATAGTTTTATACTGCATCTAAAGTCAACAAAAACCTAATCATCGAGCTTCGACCACGTGGCAACCCAATTATTTGAGCAATGTGGGTTTTGTGATATAGTTCGAAAACCCTTGCAGCAGCCTGCAAGCAATAGTGTATGATCATTAAAAACTATGTGAAAACCTTGTTATGACTTTCCTTATCCTTCTTCATGGGCTGTATGCTTGTTATATCCCTAACGAATAACAAAGGAAGGTAGTAATTATACTAGGGTTTATGGTATGATTTATAATCTTTGGAATGGATTAAGAAAAACATATGCAAGAAACTATTCAATGATAATTGCATAATTAACAATACCTTGTAGCAAATTTAGAAAAATATAAGAATTAAAAGCATTTATATGTATATACTTGCAACTATGGAAAGATGCATAGCTAGAACGTTAGCTTAGATATTGAATTAGTATCATTTTAAAGATACTAGTGTTTTGTTTATTAGTAACACCTTATGAGATGAGGATTTATACAAAGGTTAAAAGGGATAGACTTTTATAGAAAATAATTCTTTCTTCCTTACATAAAAAGCAATAACACACTAGTTTAAAGAAATACAATTTGTATTAGTGCATCTCTATTTGGTAAGTACTAGAATAGTTAATAAACTATCTTATGCACTAAGTATTAGTTTTATGTGTGTTTATCAATCAATGTACTTTATGACTGTATTTAGATCATAGGTTTCCTAGGTTTATCTAACTCAATATATGTGGAAACAAATACTCTGGAGTTTAACTCAGCATCAAGTAAATAAAACAAAGGAATATGCTTTACAAGATGTCTTTCACTAGAATTACATGCATGCATTAAACTAAAAATAGATTGATGAAAGTTGAATGAACAAGTTGGTTATAGCGAAATATAAGGGTAACTGGACTAGGTTCAGTTTACTAAAATTACTTTTATTCTAGAAACTATTTGGAACATAAATATATAGATCAATGATACCTCATTTATTGCTCAAAGCTGTAAAATAAATAAATTTACTAGCATTATATTTTATGTTAGTTGAGATAATAATCTCGATCTGGAAACTGGTAACAAAATTTCTTACCTGTAAAGGACCTGTAAAAGAAGCATCACTTCACTGCATTAGCTATAAGCTAAGTAAGCCTCGATCTCAACTGAAGTTCTTTCCTAATTTTATATGACAGTAAAACAAACTTAGCACTAGAAATTAAACAGATGTTTCAACTCTTGTTATTTCAAATCATAACATGCTAAATCAAATCCTTAACAATGAATTATGATTTCAAACAATAAGTATGCAGAACTAGAGATTAACAAAAGAATCAGTTCTAGTTTAAAACTATTAAAGGTAACCGTCAAGAGTTAAATTGTTCCTAAGTAGTGACGACCGCAAAAAATTTATGTTATATGAAAAATTTTAAATTTTTACGAATTTTTGGAGTATTACATTCTTATTCAGAGAAACAACAGACATAGAAAGACATTATTGTAGGTTCACGTTTTGTTGCTAGGGAAACAGCTAGAAATACCAGAACAATTCGGTGAGACTCAGAATCTGAGTCTTTCTTTCACATGTCATCATCATTCTTCTCAGTAGGCTCACACCACTCTATTGGGTGATTATCAGTCCATTATTTGCACATCTGGAGTAGCTATCATCATAATCGTTGGAGAGGGAAGACATCACCTATTTAAAGCATATCAATTCGCTAGGCCACCTGAAGGGGTAAAAACTTGTGCATGCTTCATCCTATTGCTCCGGGGAACCCATACTACTAATCCTAGAAAGTCTCAGCATCATCGGCTACCTATTGCATCAAAAACGTGAAGAAGAGTAATAAAGTGGGACGTTTTCCTAGTCTGGGTGTCAACTCTTGAAGATCAACACGACTTCATATTTATCTCGATTGCATGGCATGCATGCCTCCTATATACTAAAGGAATATCATCACTATAATTATTGGTATGTGGCCATACTCTTATTGAAAGCTTATTTCCTATTATTTCTCCATATATTCTATAATTTAGTTCTTTTTAGTATGACACTATTTTGCATGCAAATTTTATTATATCTCCAACACACGTGGAAAGCATAAACCAAAAACATATTATCAAAACAAGGGTATAATATTAGTTGGGATATTACAGTGGTATCAGAGCATGTTCCTTGCCAGCTGTGGGCTTGAACATGAACAGTAAATGAATCCAGAAGAAACTACCTTTATGATTTATAGAAGGAGGAAGGGAAGGTACACATAGGATCTGGAATTTGAAGTATTAAGTTAGAAGATACAGATTCAGACATGGACCCAACATGAATACATTCTAATAGAGGAAAGGGAACAGGGGAAGAGGAAGACAGGTTGGCATCTCATAGCTTAGTTAGCGCATTAAATGACCTATCTAAAGGGCAGGAAGAAGTGTTGTATGTTATAAACAGGTTGGCTCTTAAGCCAGAACAAGGTTAGAACAATTTACTGATTTCACCAGGAGATAGAGGATCCACCAGTAGCAGCAGGAAACATGCATACACTAATATGCAGAACGCTCCTCACATATACAATAAACCTTCCATACCTACTATGTCTCACTTTCTGGAAAATGCCATTGTAGGACAAGTCATGCCAACAGAACCAAGTGAACCATTTGGGGATTATCTATAGGAATATAGGGATTTGGGAGATGAGTTCCATTCAACTATGTCATTCTCAGAATTCTACATTATGAAAAGCAAGAACCGATTGAGGAATTTTAAAAGAGGGCTTACCCAGAACTATGAATTATAGAAAACTATGGGCGGGTTGATCATTCCTAATTTTGAGGGATCTCGCGTTTGTTTGACGAGAATATGGGTCCACAAATTGGATACATATTTCCAAGTAAACCCTATGATTGAGACATACACCATTAAATTGGCTACCTTACATTTGGATGACGAGGCTCATGAGTGGTGGTACCATGGGTTAGTGACACTACATCACAACCACATCAGTTCATACAGTGATTTTACATTGAGGCTCATGGAGGGGTTTGATAAATGGGACTTGGAGATACATTTCAGAGAGTTATCACAACTCAAATAGACTGGCAGTGGAGAGACCTTCATATCGGAGTTTCAGAGAGTAACAGTTATGGTGACAGATGTGTCCGAGAGCAGGTTGGTTATGTTATTTACATAATCCTTGACCGAGCCTTTACGTGGGTGGGTGAAATCCTACAAACCATACTCTACAATATGCGATCTATAGAACCCGATATGTACAAGACTCAGTTCCTAAGAACATGTTTTCGGTTAAGAAAAAATTCCTAATAAAAGACAAGGATAGGGAACCATTCAAGAAGGAATAGCCAAAGAAAAACTGGGTGGATGACAACACTAGGAAGGAACTTAGACGGAAGAAATTGTGCTTCACTTGTCAAGAACCATGGGTTCTAGGTCATAGGTGCGCAAGGAAAGCGAAATCACACTATATAGAATCCCATTCATATATTGAAGAGGATGAGCTGGAACAACAGACAGCTGAGGAACTAAGAACATCATAGGAGGAGTCACTTCAGGGAGAATCACCAGGTGAAGTTATTGTTGCATTATATGGAGTACCCAGGTTTCATACTCTTAGATTCAGGGGAGTAGTAAAGGGCCATATGGTAGGTGTGTTAATTGATGGGGGGGCAAACCACAATTTCATAGATGCAACATGGGTGGCTAGGTGGGGTATTCTTACAGAGATATTTGAAGGATTCATGGTAGCAGTAGCAAGCAATAACAATATGGAATGTAACCACTGGATTCCCAAAATAAATGTCACACTGGGGAACTACAATATGACTGACTCATTTTATGTGGTAAATGTAGTTTTAGGGGTTCAATGGATTTATTCTATAGGGAAACATACTATAGATTATAGGGCAATGGAAATGGAATTCTAGTGATAGGATGGAAAATGGGTGGTCTTGAGGGGCATGAACACTTATCCCCCAAAACCAGTATCATCACAGAGAATGGAGGTCATACTCATACAGGGAGACATAGAGTGGTTAGCCAAATGTTTTGTCACTTTCTGGAAGCCTCAAGATAACAACACCCAACATCTGACAGGCATTACTACAGAAACATGAGAAATTATTCAAAGATCTTCCAGCAAGTCTACCGCCAGACAGAGGGTTTGAGGACATTATTGAGTTAGAGGAGGGAACACAGGAATTCATCACCACTCTGTACATGCATCTCAAAAGGTACAAAGATGAGATAGAGAAAACAAGTATGGGATTGTTGGAGTTAGGTTACATACGACTGATTTCTAGCCCATTTGCATCATCAGTAGTAGTGGTAAAAAAGAAAGATGACACCTTACAAATGTGTATCGATTAAAGGGCCCTCAACAATAAAACCATAAAAAATAGGTACACCATTCCCAAAATTGATGAATTGATGGATGAGTTATAGGGGGCAAAATATTTCTCCAAAATTGATCTCCGATCAGGGTATCATCAGATCCGAGTAAGGGATCAAGCTATTTCAAAAACAGCTTTTCATTGCCACTTTGGTCATTATGAGTTCTTAGTCATGCCTTTTGGACTCACCAACGCCCTGACTACTTTTCAATCTTGCATGAACCACACCTTCAAGGCTCAGTTGCGGAAATTTTTACTTATGTTCTTTGATGACATTTTAATTTATAGTAAAACTTGGGAGGAATATTTAAGACACCTATATGAGGTACTAGGAATTCTATAAGAACAATCTATGTTCGCAAAAAGTCTAAATGTGTGTTTGGTATGCAAGAAATGTTATATCTAGGGCATGTCATAAGCACCGATGGAGTACAGATTCACATGGAAAATATTAGAGCTATCTTGGATTGGCCTACACTAAATAACGTAACATAATTAAAGGGATTTTTGGGCCTTTGCACTTATTACAGGAGGTACGTTAAAGGGTTTTCTCAACTGACCGCATCACTCACATATCTTACAAAGATAGGGGCATTCAGCTGGACAGAAGGGGCACAAAAAACCTTTGAAAGAATGAAAAAAAGTATGAGCTCGTGTCCCGTTTTGGCATTACCCAAATTCACATAGCCATTTATAGTAGAGTGTGATGCTTGAGGAGAGGGAATAGGGGCAGTATTGATGCAAAACCATCACCTGATTGCATTTGAAAGTAGAAAACTTAAAGATTATGAACGCCACTACTCTATATATGATAAGGAAATGCTAGCAATCTTACATGCCTTAACAAAGTTCATCTAGTATTTGGTGGGAAGCAGGTTCAAAATTAAGACAGATCACAACAGCCTCAAATACTTCTTAGAACAAAAAGAGTTGAATGATGTCAACAAAACTGGGTCAGCAAGGTACATGCATACGAATTTGAAATAGAATATGTTGAGGGGTAGAACAATGTTGTATTTGATGCATTATCAAGATGACCAGCCTCATTATCACTCATGAGTATATCTATCGACTGGAGGTCTCATCTCTTGGTTGAATATTCAAAACATAAATTTGCTTGTGAGTTATTAGGTAGACAAATACAGGATGATAGGTACAGTGTAATCGATGACATCATTTACTACAAGAATCATATATACCTCATTCCAGAATCAGCTTTAAAGAAAAAGGTTTTCCATGTGTCGCATGATTCACCATTATTAGGGAATCAGGGGTTCTTAAAAACTTACAGACATAATAGAGAGAGGTTCTCATGGAAAGGCCTCAAGGAGGATGTAATACAACATGTTCGAGAGTGTGGTATGTGTCAACATAATAAAATTGAACACACTCATCTAGCAGGGTTACTTCAACCATTTCCTATATCGAAGTAGAAATGGGAGAGCATCTCGATGGATTTCATTACGGGTTTACCCAAGGTATAGGCATGAGATTTCTATACGTGGTGGTAGATTGGTTGACAAAATTTGCTCACTCTTTTCCATTTCTTCAAATTATTCTGCACCACAGGTAGCATACTTTTTTTTTTCTGAGAAGTTTTCATACTACATGGACTACCTAAGACCATTGTCAGTGATTGTGACAGTAAATTCACCAGTGCCTTCTGGAAGGAGCTCTTCACATTAGTAGGAACAAAATTAGCTACAAGCACAAGTTATCATCCTCAAAGCGATGGGTAGACCAAGATAGTGAACAAATGGATTGAGGGATATTTAAGAAACTATGTAGTAGGGCAACAGAGGACATGGATTAAATGGCTACACTTAGGGGAATACTTCTATAATACCACTCACCGTATGTCTATTAGGATGACTCATTTCAAAGATTTATATGGCTACGAGGCACTAAAATTTGCAAATTTAATCTTTGGAGATAGCAGAACCCCTAAGGCAAAATATTGGGTTCAGGACAGTCGGGATATTCTCAAAGTGCTAAAAGTGAATCTATAGGCAACTCAAAACCAACAGAAATTATACGCGGACAGACACAGAGTCGAGTGTAGTTTTGAGATAGGAGACTTGGTATATTTATGACTATAACCTTACAGACAATCTTCACTCAAGAAAAAAGGGGTGGAGAAGATAAAACCTCGCTTCTATGGTCCTTACAGAGTAGTCGGAAAGGTTGGAGAGGTGGCTTATGAACTAGAGCTTCCAGAGGAAAGTAAAATTCATAATGTATTTCATGTATCGAATCTCAAGAAAATAGTAGGGAAACACATTGATCCATCCACAAAATTGACTCCCTTATATGATGGACTTTTAGTACTGATTCCAGAAAGAATTCTACAGGTTCGAGAAAGGAAACTCAAAAACAGGGTAATTCGGGAATAACTGGTAAAATGGAAATAGTTACCTATTGAATATGCCACATTGGAGGCAGAATAGGTATTGCAACATCCTAGTAGTTTATAGTTGCTTGAGGGCAAGCAATTTCAAGAGGGGAGGACTCTAATGTCCTCTTCTACTTAAGCATTAGAAACACCCGCTAACCTAATTAATTCTCATAGGTTCGAGCGGGTATTATGGAAAAAAGGGAATTGAGTGAGGACAGGTAATAGCAGGAGCATAGTAGAACATTCATTCAGTATTATTAAGTCATCAGTATAGTAAATAAAATCCTTGTTTTTTCAGGCTTAAAGTCAACGAGCAATTAGAATTACATGCATGCAAAAAGTAAAGTGGAAACACTAAAAGTGACATGCAAACCCTAAAAGTACATGTTAAAGCTATATAAGAAGGGTAGTTGAACCAAAAATATCATCCATGATTATTATTATCTTTGAGTTTGGTTTTCGAGAGCAGTAACAACAGTAGCCGCAACAACAAGTTGGGGTTGGAGACAGAAGTATTCAGCTGGAAAGTGTTTTCAGCAGTGAAATCTATCTGCCCTAATCACTTTCGAATAGATCACCCAGATCTATCATCAATTGTTCATCGTACTCATTCTTATTCAGAGAAACAACAGATAGAGAAAGATATTATTGTAGGTTCATGTTTTGTTGCTGGGAAACAACAGGAAATACTAGAACAATTCATTGTGAATCAAAATCTCAGTCTTTCTTCCGCGTGTCATCATCATTCTTCTCAGCAAGATCACGCCACTCTACTGGGTGATTATCAATCCATTATTTTCACGTCTGGAGCAGCTATCAATATAATAATTGGAGAGGGAGGACATCACCTATTCAGAGCATATAAATTCGCTAGGCCACCTGAAGGGTCAAAACTTGTGCATGCTTCATCCCATTGCTCTGGGGAACCCATACTACTACTCCTGGAAAGTCTCAGCAGTATCGGCCATCTATTGCATCAAAAATATGAAAAAGAGCACTAAAGTGGGACGTTTTCCTATCATGGGCGTCAACTCCTAGAGATCAACACGTCTTCATCTTTATCCTGATTGCATGGCATGCATGCCTCCTACATACTGAAGGACTATAATCGCTATACTTATTGGTATGTGTCCATACTCTTACTGAAATATTATTTCCTATTATTTCTACAGATATGTTATAATTTAGGGATTTTTAGCACAACACTATTTTGCATGCAAATTTTATTATATCTCCAACACACCTCAAAAGCATAAACCGCAAACATATTATCAAAACAAGGGTACAATATCAGTTATGATATTACAAGTTCTCTCTGGCAAGGATACCAAAATCTACCCTAAGAAGACTCCGACAATTTATTTTTACTTTCCTTTGGGGTGTCATTGTTAACAAACACATGATGCATTTAGCTAACTTGAAAACTATCTCTAGACGTTTTTCATTTGGGGGATGGAATATAAAATATCTAGAATGGTTCAGTATCCTAGGATCAAGGGCTTGTGCTTTGTGCTTGGTATCAAAGGTCTTTGGAACCAATGATCCAAGCAAAATATCTATAAAAAAATTCCATTGAAAATTGGATTCGATGACAAAAGCTTTATGTACAGAGTACATCTCATTATTGGAATGGCTTTATTAGGGTACTATCTTGGATTAGTAGAGTATTGGGTTGGAGAGCTGGTGATGGAGAATCGATAAAGCTAGGAATATACCCAATTGTTGGCTTGAACGCGAGTTATATCCTCTCACTGGAACTACATGCTTACTTAAATGATTATGACATGTGTACTCTCAATCAGGCATGCAACACAAGTGAAGGTACCACTTCTCATTATTATTGGTTGTATGTGAAAGATCTGGAATTGGAAGGTGACTGGAAGGTTGAATGGTCTCGCTATATTTGTGGTTTATCTCATGGAGGTATAAAATTCTCATATCAGAAGGATAAACTACTTTGGATGCCCAATTCAAAAAATGGTGAAGTCACAACAAAACTTGCTTATGATTTTATAGCTTCATCACACTTGGTGGATTTAATTGGATGGAAATACCGTCATATCTGGAACTGGCACATTTCGATCAAAATCAAATGCTTATATGGATATGTGCAGGGAATCGTATTAGCACTTGGGAAAATTTGATAAAAAAGGGATGAATTGGCCCTAATCGTTGTTGTTTATGAAAGTTGGAGACTAGAACAGTGGATCATACCTTTGTAGCCTCTTCTTTTGCTATGGTTGTCAGAGCCTCTCTTGCCTCTCTTTTTATTTTGAATATCAAATGGAAGGAGCACTCATTATTGGAAAACCTAAACGAATAGAATGAGCAAGATCATGATCGGCTTTATCTTCATTTATTTTATATCTAGAGTCTATGGAGTGCACGCAAAAAATGCATATTTGAGGACCTTGAACCAAATATAAGAACAGTATGCTTCAGCACTCTTGATCCTTTTAAATCATATCATGTAGCCTACACAAAAAAACCCTTCTCGAGCTATCGGACCGACTCTCAAAATCATTAACCCAAATGGGTTCTTCGATGGTGCTGCTACAACTGGTAAGGCAGGTGCAGGCATCACTCTCTATACTAGTCATACACATTTATTTCATATACAAATGGGTTGTGGGACCAACACTAATACGAGAGCAGAACTGCTAGCACTCTGGACTCTGATGGTATTCGTTGCTTCAATTGGTCTTCCTGAGTTACTTGTCTATGGGGACTCCAAGGTCATCATAAATTGTGCAAACTCTGTCTCCGGACTTGCAGTCCTAGATCTGGAGCATTGGTGTGCCTGTATTACTGACATAAAAAATTCCTTTCTCTCTATAAATTTCCATCACATCTATAGGGAGCACAATATGAGTGTTGATGCATTATCTAAGGAAGTTCTTTCTCTGGAGTCGGGTCTTCTCTTCTTCACAAATTTTTTGGAAGGATAGGTTACTCGAGGTCGCTCTCTTCAAATATTTTCAGGAGCCTTTTACAACCTTTGGTTGGCATTCTCATATTTTCTTAACATGGAATATTCTTGAGTTGTATTTTTGCCAAAGTTTTTTTAACAGTTCTTGGTGTGTGACTGTTCGACTTCTTATTTTGGGGACATCTCTTATTCTCTAAGTGCTTCCTTGGATAAGTTTTCAGTGTTCATTATGTGCTCACTTAGGACCCAAGATTTTTCACTTTGTTGGAAATGGTAGAGAAAGGAGCAGGTTCCTTTTTTCCAGATTTGTGTTCAAGTTGGAATCCCCTATTTGAGAAGTGCAACAGTCAACCTTTGTTATGGTTGCTGGTTATTTTCTTTTATGGAAAAGAGTCTGCTCTTTGTTGCTCTTATTTTGATGAGCTCTTTTTTGTGGATATTGGCAGGTTATGATAATTAGTATAACTTATATGTTTATTGTTACAGTTGATTCATGGAATATTAAGGAACTACACTTTTTCTTCTTGAAAAAAAAAGTTCCCACATGTTAAAGCAAGGCCCATTGGTTTCAGCATATGTGATTTCAATAATATGAAATTACAATATTTTTTTCGAGGAAGAAAAGTGTCTATCTCTTTGTGTATGTTTTACCTCTTCCTCCCATATTTTCCACATCTCCTGTTCAATATTATTCATTGTTTTCCTTCTATTTTTTACATATTTTATAAACTCATTCTATAAAATTGTAATTATGAATTTTTTTAGATGTTTAATTATCAATAATCTCATTCTATAAAATTGTAATTATGAATATTTTTTTAAATGTTTAATTATCAATAATTTTGTATTTGAATAATGATAATCTTCTTCAAGTTCAAGAAATTACCATCACTATTGGGATTATAAATACATTTTTAATAAATATTATTTAAAATTTTCTCCCATAGAGTAATGTTAAGAGTATTGATTTGGTACTATATAAAAATTGTTTTTTTCTTTTTCAATATTTTTTTTCCAAAGGAAAAAAGCATAATTTCATTAAGAAGATTATAAAATTACATTTGCAGAAGGTCTTCGGGCCTTTCCTTTTTGTTGCTTTGCATCCATTTGATTTTTTACATCTGTAAGTGTCATGCATTTTCCAAAAAGTGCTGATTATACAATCATATCATCTTTGTGTTTTTTATGTTCCCCGCAAAATTTTGTCCAAAAACAATTCATGCGTTTTGTTCATCTATGATACTTGATCTTCAGAGAGAGTTGATCTGTATCAAGTCTCGTCTTCGTTTATGTACCCTAAATGTTCATCCAAAGTATTTTTCTTGTTCTTAAAAAATTATGTTCCTGTTGGTTCATGTTGATTCATGTTGTTGTTGTCATTTCATCGATAAAGGGTCTGTGGTAGTATTAAAAAAAGGTTACATTATGATGTTTTGGTATCAGCCAAGACCGCGAGTGATACTTAGTCCCTTCTTGGAAAGTTTATATGCATCCACGTTCATTTCCATGTACACATGGTGACAGGAGTAGGTGTCAAAACCTTCCAATTGTCGCATATTTTCTTCTAGTATTGGTAGAAGATAGACATTTTGACATCTTTAGACTTTGTTTACCCAATTACAACATTCATAGAGTCTCTGGAAAACTGAATAGTTTGGCAAAAAAAAATCTGAAGCAAAACAAATTAATAGCCCAAGGGTAGTAAGTTCTGCATAATTATTTGTTCCAAGTCCTAAACCCATTTGTATGTAAAAAAAGTGTGTGTCAGAGAGGTGAAGGATAGCTCCACCTCTGCATTGCTGATTTTAGGAGGCTCCATCAAAGAAGTCCCATGGGATACTTTTGTCTATATGTTCCACTATTATGTTTCTGATTATGGGAACATCTTTCTGCTACAGGAAATATGAGAGAATGTCCAAATTGGTAGTTGCAGTGATCACCGCGATTGAGGGGAGATTCTAAAAAGTTGCTTTGTTTCGAGCTATCCAGATTACCCAGGTTATGATCATCTGGAGGGCTTGATGATTAGCTGTGTCGGTCGAGGAGAGCCATTTGTTCCATGCTGCCTCCACCATAGCTCCACTCCATTCTATTGGGATATTTAATTATTTCCTCAGTGTTTTCCATGTGTGGACTATGAATGGATAGGTGATGAAGATACGAGTTGTTGTTTCGTTGTTTTGTTTACAGAGAACACACCATCCTTTTTGCAATCTTTCCCAAATTGGGATTTTGTTTTCCAACGTGCACCACATGAACAATTTTGATTTTGGTGGACATTTTTCTTTCTAGAGGGTTTTCCACCACCATTTTTTTTGTTTTGTATGTGCGACTGTAGACAACCATTTGTAACCCAATTTTGGAGTGTAGAGCCCATTGGCTGCATAAGCCCAAATGATTTTGTTTGGCGAGTTTGTGAGTCGGACGTTGGTGGTTCTTAAAGCCAATAACAATTAGTTCCATTCATTTGCCTGATATTCTAGGATGCCTAATGAGTTTTCATTTTTCCAACCTTGTTGCCAATGATTAGACACACATGTGTATGTTATTTGATTTAAGTGAATGATACCTTGTGTTTTCAATGTGTTCATTAACTCTTGAGAGAGGATATGTCTATTTTGGCTCCCAAGCCAGGGATCCGTCCCTATTCAGAGTTGTTCTTCATCCCAATGTTCCAAGCAAGTCCTTATTCTATGAGGGGTATTGATGCAAGAACAAATTTCCAAATAATTGAGTTCCCATGTCTTCCTTTGTTTGGGCTTCTTATCCAATTTGTAATTGAGTCTGGATAAATGTATTTACTTTTCGCTAGTTCAGTCCAGATGATGTTTGTAGCTAGAAGACTCCAACCTGATTTGGCTGCTAGTGCTTTCGCAAATAAATGTATATTTTTTATTCCCTGCCCTCCTAAGGATTTTGGCCAAGCAAGCCTGTCCCATTTGATCTAGGGAGTGACTGTATTTTCTGCTTTTCCAGACCAGAGAAATTTGAAGCAGAATTTCTTAGCCTTTTCCAGTGTGCTCTTTGGAATCCAAGCCAGGGAAATCCAATATACTGGAATGAATTCTAGAACTGATTTTACAAGTACCATCCTTCCTTCTCCGGAAATCCATCTGTGGCTCCATACATTTATCCTTTTTTCTAGCTTTGCTAATAGCCAGATTCAATCCTCCTTTTTGTATTGATTTAGTTTGAGCTTGAAGCTAAGGTATTTTAGTCCTTCATCCAACATAATTAATTCGAAAGGAAAAAGATTGCCATAACTTTGTATTTCATGGTCCTCCATGTTGTGTGCTGTAAGAGTTTATTTTTTAGGATTGATAGTCATTCCTGTTTTTGTCCCAAATAGCGTTAGGATTCCTGCTAGCCTTTCAACATCTCTTGTTGTTCCATCGCATAAGATGAGGATGTCATCTACAAATAGGAGGTGTGAGACTTTAAGGGTGTTTGTGATAGCAATTCTTGTAAAAGACCCTTCTCTTTTAATTTCCAGAAGTGTTATGCTTAGGCCTTTAGTCACCAGTAGGACTAGAAGAGGTGAGAGGGAACATCGTTGTCGTAAACCTCTTTTTGCTGTGAAGAAAGAGGATGTTGAACCATTAATTAGGACCACGTAAGAGACTGAAGTAATGCAGTTCATTACCCATTTGATGAAGGGATATTTGAATCCAAGACGTGTCATGAGCAATATGAGGTAGAGCCATCTGACACAGTCAAAAGATTTTGAGAGGTCGATTTTGATTACCGCTCCTTTAATCTTCTTGGTTTTGATGGAATGTAGCCCTTCCTGTGCCACCCCAATGGCCTCATGGATCTGTCTTCCTTCTAAGCAATCGAACTGTTCGAAAAAGATTGCCTTTGCCAAGACCTTTTTAGCCTTTGAGCTATAATTTTGCTATTACCTTATAGGTAATGGTTTAGAGTGAAATGGGTATGAATTCCTCAATGAGGCTGGGGTGGTCAGTTTTAGGAATAAGTGTTATGAAGGTTGTGTTTATTAGGGGATGCATCACTCCATTTTTCCTTGTTTCTTCAACAAGTTGCAGAAGGTCTGGGTCGATTGTGTCATAGAGGGAAAGAAAGAACTCAATAGTCCACCCATATGTCCCTTGGATCTTATCCTTCTTGAAGCTATGCAAGATTCCTTTTAATTCTTCTTATGTTATTTCCTCCATCGGAGCCTAATTATCCTCGTTGTTAATGAATCTTGAAAAAGATTGAGAGAGTCTTAATATCTCAGCAATAGTAACTTTATTATCTGTTTTGAAATGATTGACTCCCAGTTTTTCCAAACCTTCAAAAGAGGTGATTTCCTCGTTTTCCTCATTTCTAAGGCCCCGGATTGTCTTTTGACTCTTTCTTCCCTCAACGAAAGCTTGGAAAATAATTGTGTTTTCGTCTCCGAGCTCCAGCCATATTGCTCTGCTCTTTATACGCCATACTTCCTCCTATTTTTTAAGTTGTTTTCTTCTTTTTTATTCCATTCTACCCAACGAATTTCTGGATTCAAGAGTATGATATCCACCCCCATCTGACTCCTGGATATGCTGAATTTATGATTCAACCTGTTTTAGTTCTTGTTCATCTTTTTCCTTTTTCCTAACGGCCCATATTTTTACCTTCTTCTTTATTTGTGTGAGATTTTGGTAGAAGTGTGCAGTTGCAAACCTGCGTCCTTATGGGTTATAAGGCCGCCAATTGGCTTTTATGAGTTGTAGGAGTTCTTCCTCTTTTTAGCAAGGCCGCACAAAATTTAAAATAGCTGGTTGGATTACTTTCATCACCGAGAATTTCTAGGCAGAATGGGCAGTGACCCGCGCCCCCCGCCCCCACCCTCCCCCCTGAGTCTACCCATTGTTTGATTCTGGTATTTTGTTCGATTAAGTTCTCCACGATAAAAAAACCTATCGAGTCTTTTTGCAATTCTGCTCTCCCTTGTTCTTTTGTTTGTCCATGAGGGTTTGAGCTTGGTCGGTGTTATGTCAATAAGACGATTCTCCCTTATCTTCTGTTCATTTAAATCTACTAGAGGGATGGTTCTAGCCTTGAGCCCCCAAATTTTGTGTGTCCCCAAGGTGAAATTCAAATCCCCTCCTAGGATGGCATTCTTAGAATTTGTGAAGGATTTTTGTAACAAGGAAGTCCAAAAATCCAGTATGTTTTCATAGGGCCCATAGATGTTCAGAATAGTGAGTGGGATGTTTAGTTCCGGTGAGAATATTTCCATACTGAGTCTTGAGTCAAAGCCCTAATAGTTCTAGAAATTTGGTGTCTTTGTATTCCATCCAATTGCCAAACCTCCTGAGTGTCCTCTTGCATCCTGGCCAATGAATTCCATGTGATTGAAAATATTCAGTATGAACCTTGTAATTAAATCTTCTTGCCCTAGGGTTTCTTGGAGTAGCAAAATATCATGCTTGTACAGTTTCACCAACCTTTTTAGAGCAATTTTTTTTAGGGTCTTTGTAAACCCCTGCAGTTTAGGGAGAGAAACTTCATTTGGGCACCCCCTCTGGGGCTATTTTCTCTCTAAGTGCCCCTTCTATGGTTTTTTTTTCCATCTGCAAGCTCTATCAGAGCACAATTTTGTGTTGAGGATAAATGTGTGGGTCTACCCCTTCCTTTTGGTTTGGTGTCTGGAAGAGGGTTTTTTCCAAGTCCAAGGGTTAGGTCTTGCGTCTCCATCTGAGCCAAGATGTCTCTGGATTGAAGGTGGAAGTGGATGGGAATAGAGTCCAATGAAGATGCGGAAGAAACTTCTATGGTGGAGGTCAGAGTCTTCTTTCATGGGGGTAATAGGGGGGAGGGTTTGGAAACTTGCGGGGGAGGGGAATTCGAGCAGTGTGTGGTTTGTTTTAGTGGAAGAGTACGTAGGAGTGGATTTCTAGGAGAATCCAATTGATTGAAGAAAATATATTGTAAATATAGCTCAAGAAAATCAAAGGGATTTATGGGAGAGAGAACCTTTCCCAGTGTGTTGATAATTGACGGTTGGGCTTGAGCTTCTGCTAAGAAAGTTTTTGAGCATATTGTTCCTTGCTACAACTAATCTCTCCCTTGGTCTGATCTTGCTTCCCTTTCAATTTGTAGGGTTTCTTTCTCTGGTTTCTCTTGGTTCCTATATTTATTCTCCTTTTCCCTTCTGAAAGGAATTGACGGGTCTTCCTCTGGCCTCGTACCTCTCCTTGTTAATAATCATTTCTTGGACTTGTTCGGACCCTTGCTGAAGCTTTGTGTGCAATTTTTTCCCAAGTGACCATACAGTCGACATCGATGCCAATGAAATGGAATCCCTTTGTACTTAAGTTTCTAGCGACGTATGGCTTGTCCCCAAATTAGGTTAAGATCTCCCTTGAGTCCTATTCGAACATTCATCAAGACTAGGATCCTTACTACCGTCATTCACCTGGTTTGTGTGAAGGACATATCCTCGTCTATGAAGACTCCTAGTGCATTCCCCAAGTCTCAGAAGGAATTCCAAGGGTAAGCCTGAAAACCTTACCCAGAGCGAGATTTCATCCATTCTTTCGCATTATCCATCAAACATTGGTGTCCAACTCTTAAACAAGATGGGTGTAACACCAATTATCCAATGTGTTTGAGTTATTCATGTTGCGTCCTCTTTGGTAATGAATTTAAAGACAAACCATCCTCGGGAGAGAACCAAGATTTTAGGCATATAGTCGAAGAACCCTGACCAGTTCTCCATGGCCCAGGATTCCAGTGCTTCTAGGGTTGGGTATTTTCCCCTTACTCTCTCAACCACTGTCATTTCTGCCATGTTGAATGACTAAGCTACTAAGACGTTTACTCCACAGATTAGGTTTAGAGGGTCATCTATATTTTTTAAGCATTTGTTTCTTCTCTTTCTATGTGCGGTCTCGTCCTGGCATTCATAGTTGCTTCTAGAGCCGAAGCTGTCCTCTTTATCCAAGTCTATGACTAGAGGGTTTCCGAGCTGGTTTGAGGGTTTTAGGAAGGTCGCTATAAAACCTTTTGAATTTTCCTAGAAAGGCTCCCTAAACAATGAGGTCTCCTTTAAACCTAAAGAAAAAGGGCATCATGCCTCTAGGGTATTGGGATTGAGGTGAAGAAGGGCAATCTCACATGGCATAATCTCTCTTAGGTTCTCTGCGACTGGTTCTGTGTGAATAAGCGTGGAATGCACATCCAAGGTTTGAGCTATGGTTTATGTTTCTTGCGAGCTGAAAAGGGTAAGCGGGAGGTCGTCCGAATTCTGGAGTAAGTGGTCTGACCACTAAGGCAAAAGGCATGCAGTTCAGGTCCATCATGGCGTTTGTCTTGCTGGGGATTCCACTATCTGCCATATTTTCCTCAAGGTGAGCAGTCCTAGGTGGTAGTCCACTAACGGTTATGACAACTCATGTGTGCAGAACCTTCTCGTTTAGCCCCAAGGGTGCAGTAAAAACCAGTATCCCGTCATATGGGTCGACAAAGTAATCCACCTCGTCTACATTATGGTAGTCCACATGAGAGGGACAAGTGTGGTAAGCTCATGTTGTGGAACGGTTCGTACCATCCTACATTTGCTACCTTTTTACTTTAGTCTCCAACTAATCCTCACATTGCCGCAGAGGAATCATCTTATCAATCTTTTTATTATTTATTTATTTATTCAAATAAAAATCTTTCAAACATTTTTATTATTTATTCAAATAAAAAGCTTTGAAACATTGAACATTTTAATCTTAATATATACATCAAGTGTAAAATTAAATAATATTATTAAACTAAAATTAAATAATAATAATAATAATAATAATAATCTACTCATCAAATTCTTTATATATTTGTTGTAATCCAAAATGCATTAAACATTTCATATAAAAAGAAATTCGCGAGAACTTAAACTAATCCTCAAAGTTAATAATAATAAAAAATACATTAAAGAAATTCATAATACATAAATCCATCTTAATTTTCGTCAATAAAATAAATTAACATGAATCCATTTAATTCTATGTATGTTTATGTTTTAGAAGTAGTAAAAATTATTTATTAATCAATATAATAATAATATAAAAAAGAAGAAGTTGACTAACAACAACATGATGTTCATTAAATGCCTAAAATTTTCAAAATTTATTAACAAAGAAGACTTTTATCATTGGTAGAGGATGTCCCAACTTTCTTATAGAAAACATTACAAAAATCATGATCAAAAAATTATGAAAGAAAACTATGCTTAAAGGAACACATGTTTGTTGTGGGCTTCCTCTTATCCACCTTGTAAATGTTGAGTTTCAACTAAGTTCATTACATACATATCCACATCTTCAAGTAGTTGATGAATAATATTTTTCTCTTTGATTTCTCTCGACATTGATTGATCCAGATTTATGCAGGAACGCAACAAAATACACAAATAACCATAGAAACAAAGATGCAGCAGAAATAACACTTCATTTCATTAATCAAAGAACTGAAACTTGTTTACATACAGAATGGAAATAAACTAGCTAGAATGCCGGTAGCTTGTCTTTGAGAAGAGATGTGGCGGCTACATGCCTCTGAAATTTGTGTTACAATGAGGCTTGAAGGCCTATATATTATTGAGAAACAATGGAAACCCTACACATCCAAAAACCTAACCCTAGGAGGTGAAACGCCAAAATGTGGGCCCCATTGGGTAACTTGGTACATCAATTTCTCGGGGTCGTAACTTTGGCATACTACCTCTGTTTGAAGCACATGATACATCGTTAGAAAGATCTATTCAAGGACTACATCCACAAACCAGAAATATTAAGTTTGAAATGAACTCATATTTTCTCAACCATTCGATGCCGAAAAAACGTCGTTTAGGGCCTCAAAACGGCTCCGAAAGTTTAGGACCCAAAAACTGCCAAAAATAATAAATTGTGCTACAATTAAGGAAACTGGAAAACTGAAAGAAACAATGGTGGGGGTCCAAGTGGAATAGGCGGGTGGCCACCAATATCCTCCTGGATCAATGATCCTAGTAACATCCTTAGATTTGAAGTTGCAAACTATGTGTTCCTGTTCAAATTTGTAACCATATTGCAGAGCAAAGAACATTAAGCTTCTAGTGCTTTAATTTATCTTTTTTGTTGATACAAAATCTCTATGACCACAACAAATGTGTAAGTTTTAAACTTGTGTAGAGAAGTAAAGCAAACTGGTTCTTTTAAGCAAAACAAAGATTACACCACAACATTCACATATAATACATAGAGATCTTTGACCGGGAAAACCAACAAACGTTGGATCCACACCTCCTATTTCTCATTAACATTATGAATGACTCACAATACAAAATATAGGTATTCTACAACATCCAATACCCTAATCTGTTAACCTGTATTAGAAATAGATCTCAATCCCTTAATCGGGATTAAATTACATATTTTTAGAAAAAACCCCAAAATAGCCAAAAATAGCCCAAAATAATTTCGAACTCGTTGCACTCGTATTGGAAATGGGCTAACACCCATTTTCGATATCTGCTCCGTGGAAGGGAGAGGGCATTGGCACGCCCCACCACTCCTCCCCCCCCCCTTTACCCCTCCTAATCCAGCTCCCAACACATGTAGTAGAGCACTAGATGGTGGGGATCTTCAGGCGCACCCACCACACACATGCAAAGAATATAACACATACCCAACAATATGCACTATTGTGAATGCCATATTGTGCATGTACTTCCCCTATCATTGAAAAAATTGATGCTTTGTTACTTTCTATCAATTCCTCACGCCTTTTGAAAACCTTGTCAATATTAGAAGTTTCACAAACTAGACAACAACCAGGATGAGAGTGGTTGTCAACATTGTCCATATTTCCAAACAACATTGTCAATTTCAAATTTTCACAGTGAAATTAACTTGCAGGAAGCAGTCTGAGGGCTAGTAAGATGACTATCCAAACTCAATAGTCCAATAGTCCAAAATCATAAATAAATTTACCAACACAAAAAACTTATTTTAGACTTCAAACACCATAATGCCACATAAACCTGAATACATAACCACAAAATAATCAAAATTGGAAAAACAATGATTTCATGCAATCAATTCTTAATGTCAACAAACGGTCTCCAAAGATTCTTGGATGAAAGAAAATTTTCAAAAGTGTTTGAATTCCCCTTAACATTTCCTTCAAAAACTCAAAACATATACCCAAACTCAACCATGATGACTAGATTTAAAAAGGATTTATTCCAAGATCATCAATAAGGAGCTTCATAGAGATTCTCTTCCTTAAAAAAAAATGTTGAAGAGGGACTTGTGGAATTTACAATTCTGGGCAACACAATTTCTTTCCCTGGTAGTCAACAATGAGAGGGTCCATGATTCCAATTGGATTAATCCTCCATGCCATTTCCATATTATTATTCTAGCTCCACACTAGTGCCAAAGTGTGTGAGCATCATGAGCAGACAGGGGGTATTTGAATGCTTGATAATGCTTGATATGATTTGGAATAGACCTTGCCACCTTTGATACATGGAAGGCATGTAAAATTTGAGATTATACCATGATAAAAAACTAAGTGATGGGATAGTAAGAAATCCCTTCTTATTCTTAATGTCCCTTCGATCATCCAATAGGTGATGGGTGATCCATGTGACGATTATTATTGTGCTCTCTTAGTGCATTAAAATACTCAATATTTTTTAACTTCCTTGCTTCCTTTGGGATAATGACAATTTGATTTGGAGAGCTTACTAGGAGATAGAGTAAAAATGTGGTTTGTAAGGTTAATGACAATTGCTTAACTCTAGTGTTTAGTTACAATTAGAGTTTTTTTTTCCCTGGGAAAAAAACATAAGTTTATATCTTTTTTGAGAACAAAATTACATTGAGTATATACACAGTCTGTGTATTTTTAGAGAAGTACATATAAGCAAAAAATGTAAAGTTGTTGCGAATAAGAACCCTCTGTAAGGTCCCCACAAAACAAAGTCTTCATTCTGTAAATCAGCCTAAAAATGCACCTGAATCCTTCAATAATATATGCATAGTTGTTCGATACCAAATAGTTGCACATTCTGTTGATATTGATTAGCCCAAAACAAGTTCACTGAAACATAAAGTTCATCCCACCAACCACCAAAAAATTGTGGTCCATCAAAACCACGGAAATATCATAACATAAATATCAAAAAGTCAAGTATCTGAGTTCTTTCATCATAAAAATAAAAAGCAGTTCAATGTTTGTTGATTAAAGGTCTGCACCCTCTATGAAAGGACAATGATAGTACTTATGAACAATTCCATCTAGGGACTCTCTAATCTTCCACCTGCCCACCTCCAGCTGAAGCCCCGCCTTCTAGACCTTGTCCGCTTGCCAGTTGTTTTCCCTGTAAACATGTTGGCAATTTCAATCACTGCCCTGATGGATGATAAAATATTATCAAGTCTAATATTCCGGAAAATTTGAATTCCTTCAATCCAGTTAATCACGTTCATCAAGTCACCACAAACATTCACTGATCTACATCCCTTCTCTGCTGCAAACATTAAAAGAAGTTTTAAGCTCAATAATTCTGCAAAATTGTTACTTCCTTCCCCCAGCCCAACCATAAGCTCAAAGAGATGATGTTCCGATATATAAAATATTGCTCCTCCCCCACATAGATTATTTTGAGATGCCCCATCAAAAAAATCCCAAGGCACCATTCTCTCCAATTCTCGTTCCAAAGCTTCCCTCTGTCTAGTAACTCTGATGTGTTGTGGAAAAGCAGGAAGAATCCCACACACCTGGATTGCTGTAATAGTTGGCTTAACTAGTTTATCATTGAAAATTATTTTATTTCTAGCAAGCCACACTCCCCAAATCACCAACAAAGGGAGCGCAGTTATAGATTCCTGAGATTCTATCCTCCTCCAATTCTCCCAAGGCTGATGCACCGAGATACCAGTCCATATGCAATACTTGCCGAGTGCCTTTTGACACTCCCTCCACACTTCTCTAATATACGAACAATGGACAAAAACATGTGTAACAGACTCACCATCAGCCTGACAAAGGGCACACCACCCAGGGCCCTGAAAACACCTTTTTCTGAAAATTATCCCAAGTAGGTGCCTTGTTTCCCAACACGCACCACATAAATACCCTAGTTTTAGGTGGACTTTTGATTTTCCACAAGGCCTTCCACCACCAAATCAACTCCCCCTGAATGCTAACCTCACTTAGCTTTATGTACCCCACCTTCGAAGTATATCTACCAACAGGATCCAAATCCCATATGAGAACATCCTCACTGTCCTGGAGTTGAGTCTGCATCTGATTTATTTTTTCAATATAGAGATACAGTTCCCTTTCAGCAAGAACTGGAAGATCTAATTCCCTTATCGTGATCCAGCTCTAGGTCCAACGGTTTACTTGAATTGGGGAAGCTAGCTAAGCAAGGTAAATAATCCCCCTTTGATGTAATACATCCACCGTAGGTGCCAAAAGCTTGTGTTGTTGATTGCACCCTGCCCAAGGATCCTCACCGATCCTGATATTCCAACCATTACCAACCTTCCAAGCAAGACTGGAATCAATCACAACAAATGATTTAACCACAACCTTCCAAATAATCGAGGCCCCCGAATGAGTTTTCATATGGTTATGGATCCAATTTTCCACAGAAAGAGGAGCAATGTACTTTTTGGACTATGACCTTCTAACATAGACTACCAATCTTGAGAATTCTCCATCCCCCCTTAGCAGCCAACGCTTTTGCAAATAGAAATATATTTTAAAGACCCCAACGCCCCAGGCTTTTTGGAATCACAATACACTCCCATCTGACCCAGGGGGTCACCTGAGCTTCTAGTTTCCCACTCCAGAGAAAACAAAAACACAACCTACGGGGCGCTTCCAAAATTCCTTTAGGAATCCAAGCCAATGTCATCCAGTAAACTAGTATAGCTTCAAGAACTAATTTAACCAACACTAACCTTCCCGCCCTGGAAATCCATTTGTGACTCCAAAGTTTAAGTCATTTTTCCATTTTTTGTAATAGCCATTTTCAGTCCTGTTTTTTTATAAGCGTTTGGTTTTAAGACAAATCCCAGATATTTTAGCCTGTCGTCAAAACCTTCCAGGCTGTAGGGAAAAACCCCAGAGATCACCTGTATCTCGGCATCGTTCAGCAGGTGTGTTGACAAAGATGATTTCCCAACATTAATCTCCATCCCTGCGGATTTCGAGAATAATTCAAAATCTCTGCAATAGTTTCCCCTTCTCTTACCAATCTTGAACAGAAAATAAGTACATCATCTACGAAAAGTAGATGGGTAATATACATCTGTTGTGAGACCTAAATGCCCTTCATAGTACCTATTCATTTTGCTTCCCTAAAGGACCTGCTCAGTCCCTCCGCCACCAATAAGAAGAGCAACGAAGATAGGGGGCATCCTTGCCTCAGACAGCAGTAATACAACTCATGATCCACCTGATAAAAGCAATGCCAAATCCAAGATGAGTTAGTAACATACAAATGTATAACCAACTTACCTTGTCATAAGCTTTGTACAGATAAATCTTTAGAGTGCCTCCCTTTAATTGTTTAATTTTCATGCTATGAAGGCCCTCCTAGGCAACCCCAATGGATTCATGAATCTGTCAACCCTCCAGGAACCCAAATTGTTCCTTTGTAATGTGTTCAGACAAAATCCCCTTCATTCTACGAGCAATCACCTTAGAAACCACCTTATAGATGCATTACATAGTGATATAGGTCTGAAGTCATTCAACGAAACATGATTGTCGACCTTTGGAATCAACGTTATAAAGGTCGAATTGAAACTAGCTGGGAGTCTGCCCATCGACCGAGAATCCTCAACCACCTTCAGAAGACCATCACCCAAGATCTCATAAAGTTCAAGGAAAAATTCAATCATCCATCCATCAGGACCAAGGATTTTATCCTTTTGAAAACTTTGAAGGACCACTTTTAGTTCTTCTTCAGTAACTTCTCCCATTAAAACCAGGTTGTCTTCTTCCTCCACAAACCTAGGAAAAAGTTCAGCAATCTAGATAACTTCTGCAATAGATGCCTGTGCAGGAGCTTTACAGAGGGTCTAAAAATGATCCACCCCAGTATTGACCATACCCTCAAAAGTGTCATGACAGATGCCAAGACCATCAGTCAGCCTCCATACAATATTTGTTGCTTTCCTCCCCTTGGCATAAGCATGATTTTTTTTTGAATTTTCATCGCTACATTCCAACCACGTCGCCCTACTTTTCAGTCTCCAAGACTCCTCCCTTTCAAGCAAAAGAATGCCCCTTCTCCCTTCCAATTTGATTAACTGCTTATTATCCAATTGTGAAAGGAGACCCGCTCCTTCCCTACCGTGGATCCCCTCAAGTTCTTTTTCAATAAGTTTTAGTTCATAGTCCTCTCGCCTTCTTTTGTCAGTTGCCCAAGTTTTGACAGCATCCTTTAACTTTTGAATGTTCACAGCAAACTGAAAAGCTGCAGAGATCCTACTGTTTGGATCAAAGGGTATCCAATGATTAGAGATCAAAGTTTGGAAGGATGAGTCTTTCAACTAGGTCTTATTGAACTTCAACGGGCTTGGCGGTTTTATAGGCCCATTTCTAAATTCCAAAAAGATAGGGAAATGGTCAGAATGACCTCCATTGCCCACCCACTACTTGATATAGTGGTGCATGTCCATCATCTTATCAGTTACCAAAAACCTATCCAATCTCTTTGCCACTCTCCCTTCCCCTCATCTATTGTTTCACTAGGTAGGTTTAAGCTTAATAGGTTCAATATCCAACCAGTTCCTTTCCACCAACTTCTAAGTGAATTATTCAGTCAACATGTCAGCATGAGCGTGAGGCCCCTAGACTTCAGCCTGCTTTAGAGAAAAATTAAAATCACCTCTAATGACCATCATGTCACCTTTCAACAATGAATTGTTAAATAGATTGTCCCAGAAAGGGATTATATTTAAGTATGGCCCATATACATTTACTACATTATAAATATCCAGAAGGCCCATGGCCTCAATATTCTGTCCCAAAATAGACTCCAACCCCTAGATGTTCAAAACCCTAACCCTCCCAGAGTTCCACCCAATAGCCAGCCCCCCAGAACGGCCACGAACATCTAGAGTCTCAAAACACCAACCAGGAAACCAACTTTCCAATCTACTCTTAACCACTTCACCAACCCCTAAAGTTTCTTGAAGCATAACAACATCAAGGTGCGCTAGTTCAATCACCCTCCGCAACCCTGATCTTTTCAGGGGACCAGTAAGACCCCTACAGTTCAAAGACATCAACTTCATTTGCGACCCTTATTCTGGGCATGCATTGCTCTAAGTTCCCTCTCAATGGATTGTTGTTTACCTTCCAACACATCTTTTCTGGCTCTGGACTGAGCTTTAGCAATATGAGATCTCCTACCTCTCCCCTTGGAAGCATTGGGTGAGTATTTCCCTAGTCCCCTTGGGTTCCCCTTGGTGCATGACCGGAGGAAATAACTCGAATCCGACGACTCAGAGGGTGAAAGCGGGGATAAAACCTCTTCTTCAAACAAAACAGGGCCCAAAACCAATGAGGGTTTCTCCAACATAGCAATAGAGATGGGAGTAGATTCCACCATTGGTTGGGAAGTAAGAGTCAAATTTTTATGTTTTTCCACCCATTCCATTCCAGAAAAATTCATACAATTGGTAAATAAATTTATAGACGAGGAAAGAGTAAAGGAAGAGATACCTGGCACCAAGAAATCTGGCATGGAAGGATCTGCAACCGACCCGACATCCACCTCCACTAGGACCATGATCAAATTCTCATCCTCTGTTTTGATCGCTTCACCCACCAAACCCACAACCCCCTCATGAATATGTGGTGGAGAAGACAGAGCCGAAACCCCACCACTCGAGCCCTGCCTTTTCGGCCCACGCTTATGTGTACGGCCGTTTATGGTGTGAACCGATAAACTACATTCCAACACCGGGTGTCCATAGTGATCCAGATGGAATCGGTGGCCACCCACCTATTCCACCGTCTCAAAACAATTGTCCATTGTGGCAGTTTCCTAGTTATTTTTCTATAGTTTTTCGGGTCCCAAACTTTCGGGGCCGTTTTGAGGCCCTAAACGTCGTTTTTGGAAATTTGAGGGCCAAATGGTTCACATTGGCATACATTTGTCTAATCAAAAGTTGTAAATCTTAGATAAAACTTTCCTATGAGCTATCGAATGCCCAAATCGGAGATCGTATGCAAAAGTTATGACCCCGAGAAGTTGACTGTTCAACTTACCACCTTGGGGCCACAAACTTTATGATGGTTCATCTTCTAGGGTTACAGTTTGGACTTTTGGGGTTCTCACCCTCATTCTTATTGTAAATATGCCCCTTTGGCCTTATTTTGTATTCAACTTTGCACGGATGAGCGTAGCAGTCACATCTCTTCTCAGAGATAGCTACCACCATTCTAGCTATTGTATTAGAGTATGTTCTATTTCCGCCATTTAATAGAATATGTGTGTACTCTATCTCTATTATCTTTGCAAAATGTCTGTGATTATGATTATGTATATGTTCTTTCATTTTGTTCACGCATAATTCCGGATCACATAGACATGACACCGCCTACAACGGAAGGGCACATTTTCATAATCCAGCAATTGTTTAATCTGATGTCTCCCCCAAGTCAGCATCATGTCTTTCGCATGACCCTGCCTGATATTAATATTTACCAGAATGCGAGCAACTCTTAGCAGTTTTGTTTCCTTAAAGGACATATCCACCTCCAGAAAGGTCCCTAAGAAGTTCCCAATACTTCGAAAATGTTCTTCAGACCAATAATGCATTGGAAAACCCGGAAGCCGAACCTAAATAGGCACCAAATCCACTCTTTCCCTACTAGCATCGAAAAGTGGATGCCAAGGTTTAAACAAAACCGACGTATGATCCCTCGACCAATTCCGGCTAAGAACCCATTGTACCTACTCTTGACGCTAGAAATTGAAACCAAACCAACCCGGGTCAATCCCACCACCATTGGAACCTCCCCCGGTGCCTCCTTCCAGCAGTCCTCCACCCATCTCTGATCCAGGAGGATATTGGTGGCTACCCACCTATTCCACTTGGACCCCCACCATTGTTTCTTTCAGTTTTCCAGTTTCCTTAATTGTAGCACAATTTACTATTTTTGGTAGTTTCCAGGTCCTAAACTTCCGGAGCCATTTTGAGGCCCTAAACGACGTTTTTCGGCATGGAATGGTCTAGCATATATGAGTCTGTTTATGGATGTAGTCCTTAAACATATCTTTCTAACGATGTATCATGCGTGTCAAATAGAGGTAGTATGCTAAAGTTACTACCCCGGGAAATTGATGTACCAAGTTACCCAACGGAGCCCACATTCTGGCGTTTTACCTCCTAGGGTTAGGTTTTTGGATGTGTAGGGTTTCCATTGTTTTTCAATAATATATAGGCCTTCAAGCCTCATTGTAACAGAGTTCAGAGGCATGTAGCCACCACATCTCTTCTCAGAGATAAGCTACCAACATTCTAGCTAGTTTATTTCCATTTTGTATGTAAACAAGTTTTAGTTATTGATTAATGAAATGAAGTGTTATTTCCACTGCATATTTGTTTCTGTGGTTATTTGTGTATTCTGTTGCGTTCCTGCATAAATATGGATCAGTGGTATCAGAGCAATCTGCTCTTTCTCGATCCTTTTTTGCATGTCCCTAACGAGGTCGAGGTATAAAGAGTTAGGGCTCGATCTGGTTGAAGCTTTGCAAGATCAGCCTTGCAAATCCTGACGACCACCCATGGGGGACGAAAAGAAAGACGAGGGCACAAAAGATCCTATCAAAATGTTGCTCAAGGAGGCCCTTGAAAAACAAAGGAACGCGATGATGGATAACTTCGCCCAGATCCTTTAATGACTTCCCACTGGCGGCGCATCTACATCTAGCAGCCACTCTAGAGGCGCAACCCCTTTTAAGGTACAAGTAAACTTCGACATTCCCATATTTGATGGCCGATTAGATGCAGACGCCGTAGATAGATGGTTGAATCTATTATAAGGATATTTCTCGGTTCATGACTTTTTCGACCGAGAAAATATTACTTTTTCTCTACTCAAAGTCGCCCCCCATGTCAAGTACTGGTGGGAAACCTACTATGAGAGAAAGGACAAGGAGGAACCCTCTCTGTTCTCGGACGTACTCACTTGGAATTATTTTCGAGATGCCATAAAGGGACAATATTATCCGGTGGAGAGCTATGAGGACAAGTACATACAATGGACTACGCTACAGCAACAAAGAGATCAAGATGTGCATGAGCTGACGAATCTGCTCCATACCCTATGCACCAAGTTGGGTATTAAAGATTCAGAGAAACATTTGGTGTTGAAGTACCGTAGTTGTTAGTATAGATACATTTAGGAGGAAATGGAGTTCCTCGACATCTCTTCGCTTGGTATGGCATATCGGTACGCTGCCAAAATTGAGCAAAAATTCAAACAGAAAAAGTGCGACTTTGGATCTGCGAATCAGAAGCAAGGGAAAGGTGCCCCCAAACCGCAGAACCAAGGACACAACTAAGGTATGGCGACTCAAGAAAACTTGCCAAATCCGCAAGAAAAGAGCAACACTGCAAAGCCGAAGAAGGAAGCGGGAAAGTGGTGCGAGTTCCATAAGAGCCCCACTCACAACACAAGTGAGTGTCAGGCCAAGCAGTCACTGGTGGCCGAGATAAAGGCTTCTGAATCAGATGCATACTCTGACACTAAATCAGAACCCGAGAAGGGGAATGACAAAGGGAAGCAGATTATCGATGCAGAGCCCAACGCCATCGTTGCCACCACGAAGATCCAAAAGGAAGAACCAGAAGATTTAGAGGAGGAGGAGCGTCTTTTCCACTCCTAGATGTGGGTAAAGGGTTCCCCATTACAGTTCATTATCGACAATGGGAGCTAAAAGAACCTGATTTCAGCAGAGGCTGTGAAGCGGTTGGGTTTGCCGACCACAGTACACTCGCAGCCATACACCATCGGGTGGCTTCACCAAGGACGGGATCTCTGCGTCAGCCAACAGTGTCATCTTCCCTACATCATCAAGCCCTTCACCGATGATGTATTATGTGATATTGCTCCTCTTGATGTTTACGATGTATTATTAGGTCAACCATACTTATGGAAGCGACATGCTGTGTATGAGTCCCAGCTTCACGCTGTTATTATTACGTTGGGAAATAATTTGTATAGGATACCAGAGGTACCACCTCCTGCCGTTATCTCTTTGGTTACTGCAAAACAATGCAGTAAGCTTATTTCCAAAACCGGGAAGTTTGTTTTCTTGATGATCCGCCCTCAAGGCAAGAAGAAGATCGTGGCCACGACCTCTAGACAGGGCCCCTCACACGACAACAACAAATGGACAAGGTTGTGGAGGAGTACCGGGACATATTCACCTCACCCACTTGGGTGCCTCTCCACTGTCAGCTCAAGCACCCCATCGATCTGACCCCAAGTGCACCGCTTCCCAATGGACCAATCTATCGACGCTCTGTGTTGGAGAATGATGAAATCAAGAGCCAAATTCAGGAGCTGCTGCAAAAGGGTCACATTCAACCAAGTTCATCGCCCTGTGGGAGCCCGATTGTGTTGGTACAGAAGAAGGATGGGACTTGGAGACTCTGTATTGACTATCGGGTGCTGAACGAGATCACTGTCCAAAATAGGTACCCAATCCCACTGATTGATGACCTCTTGGACCAACTTAAAGGAGCAAAATATTTTAGCAAGATTGACTTAAGTCCGGGTATCACCAGGTACCGATCGAACCGATCGATGTGTGGAAGACTGCCTTCAAAGCCAAGGAGGGCCTTTTCGAATGGTTGGTTATGCCTTTCAGGCTGACGAATGCTCCTGCAACCTTCATGAGACTGATGGACTACATCTTGCAGCCATTCACCAACTCATTTGTAGTAGTGTACTTGGATGACATCCTGATATTCAGCCAAACTTGGAAAGAGCACTTCCACCACATACGACAGGTCCTCCAAAGACTGCACCAGCACAAGTTGTGTGCCAATTTGGACAAGTGCATTTTTGGCATGACCCAGGTTTAGTATCTGGGATACATTATTGATGAGTGTGGGGTACATGTGGATCCAACCAAGGTCCAAGTCATTCGGGACTGGCCAGCCCCAACTACTCTAACAGAGCTTCGCAGCTTTCTGGGCCTTGCTAATTTCTACAGCATGTTCGTGTTGGGATTCTCTCATATCACTTGGCCCTTGAGTTAAGTCACCAAGGGAGGAGTGAAAGCAAAATTCTTTTGGTCAGAAACTCAACAGAAGGCGTTTGCAGAATTGAAACATCGCCTATGCTGTTCCCTAGTGCTCACATTACCAAACTTGCAACAACCATTTGAGATTGAGACAGATGCCTCTGACTATGCTATTGGGGCAGTCGTTACTCAACAAGGGTATCCAGTTGCATATCACAATGAGACACTATTCGACACTGTTTGCAAATATACCACTTATGACAAAGAGATGTATTCCATTATGCAGGCTTGCTGACAATGGAAGCATTACATTTTGGGGAAGGAAACGATAATCCACACAGACCACCGACCCCTGCAGTTCATACAGACACAAGGGAAGTTACAGAACGATCGTAATCAAAAGTGGTCCACATATCTACAACAATTTCATTTGAACATCAAGTACAAGAAGGGAAGCACCAATAATGTTACAGATTGCCTCAGCTGATCATCGATCGTGGCGATAACCATCGTGCTCAACTCGTGTGGGCACAAGACTTCTGATTGACTGCTTCTCTACAAGAGCAATCCAGAATTTAGCCACACATACCAGACACTCTTGAAGGGAAACCAAGTTCCAAAATTTCACCTCCAGGATGTACTACTATGTCACATGGAACACCTTTGTGTTCCTTCAAGCGAGCGTGACAAGATGATTTGGGAAGTGCACTACAATTGGGTCGCTGGGCATTTCGGGGTCGAGAAAATAGTGGCAGTACTGTAGAAGTATTTCTATTGGCCGAACCTTCGACAAGACGTCGGGAGGTACATCCGATCTTGCACTACCTGCGCCATTGCCAAACCATCCATCAAGAAGCAAGGCCTCTATACTCCCTTGCCTACCCCTAGTTTTCAAGTCCTAAACTTCCGGAGCCATTTTGAGGCCCTAAATGACGTTTTTTTCGGCATCAAATGGTTGGGCAAATATGAGTCCATTCTGGACTTGATATTTTCTATTTATGGATGTAGTCCTTAAACATATCTTTCTAACGATGTATCATGTGCGTCAAACGAAAGTAGTATACTAAAGTTACAACCCCAGGAAATTGATGTACCAAGTTACCCAACGGGGCCCACATTTTGGCGTTTCACCTCCTAGGGTTAGGTTTTTGGATGTGTAGGGTTTCCATTGCTTCTCAATAGTATATAGGCCTTTGATCCTCATTGTAACACATATTTCAAAGGCATGTAGCCGCCACATCTCTTCTCAGAGATAAGCTACCAGCACTCTAGCTAGTTTATTTCCATTCTGTATGTAAACAAGGTCCAGTTATTGATTAATGAAATGAAGTGTTATTTCCACTGCATATTTGTTTTTGTGGTTATTTGTGTATTCTATTGCGTTCCTGCATAAATCTGGATCAATCTCGCAACCATCTTCAAGGAAAACTGTTAACCAATAACCTTCCCTACCAGTGAACAGTTAGCCATCTGCATAATCATCTCCCAACGAACATCTTCGCCCAACGCATAATTGTATGTGGGCCGAAAGGTTTTGACAAATGATTTTCGTCTTCTGGCACCGCCCTTTTTCCCACCCCTATCGTCTGCTTCTAAGTCCAACCCATAACCCAAAAGAGGGCTAGAGGCATTAAGCAGGACATTCACCTGTTCGCTAAGGCCCACCACAACTACTTCCTGTGCACTGCTAACAAAGGTCGCCACCCCATGGGAGCCATTTTCCCCCAGAGTAGAATCACTCCGAACCCCCAAATCCCCACCTTTCTCCGCAACACCGACAACTAAGAAAGAGTCCACATCAAAGTGTTCCACACCAACCGAGTTTCCAAACCCCAACCTTCCAGAACCATCACTGGAGAGAGCTGTAAAATCCTCCACAGTTTGGCAAAAAGGTGAAGTAGGCAGCAACAGATCTGCCAGAGTAAAATCCGTCCCATTTGTGACGGGAAGGTTTGTAGTCAAAGAAAAACCTTCCTTCCCAGGACGGGGTAAATCCGACTCAAGAAACGAACCACCACCACCTGTCCCCTGCCAAAAGATGCCTTCCTCCACATGTTCACATGAATAGTCCACCAATTCCTTGTCAACCATGGTTCACGGTTAAAACGAAAAGCCACAGGTGAAGACCATTGTAAAAAATAACTACCACAGGTAAAAACAAGTGGTTTGCAGCAAACCCTAAAAATACAAATAAGAACACCGGTCCATCCACATAGAAACTTCAAACCCCGTCGTACACCAACTAACTAGTCCCACCGCCTCCCCCTTGAGACCCCCATCACAGTCGTTGATGCGGTTTAGGGTCTGTACCTGTAGGCCTGGTCTGCAGGATGCACGGGCCTGCTGCCGTATATATATATATATATATATATATATATATATATTGCCATTTTTGAAATTAATAATTTAAATGGGGTATATTTATTAAGGATCTTTTCTTTAATTAGTTTTGTTTAGCCAATTTTATATAATTGAGTTTTCCATAAAAATACACATTCTTAATCATGATTTACTTAAATGATACAAATTACTTTATAATTAATCATTTCTCTTTCTTTGTTATCACTTAAAAAAACATTGTATTTGCTATTACTTCGTAATCAAGATATAAAGTATATAAATTGTTCAACTTCCAATGGAGTGGATCCTTTAAAGGTTGTTCCAAACACAATACTGTAAGCAAATCTGACAATCCATAACGACATCTCTCAAAGGTGCCCATCAAGCATACAAAATATACGGCCTTTAAAAGAACAGACCCAAAAACTCTAGAACCTACAAGCATACAAAAATATAGAAGCCTTCAACCGAAAAAAGGCCCAAATCTAGTACCACAGAAGATCGTAATCAATCCCAAAAGCATCTCACAGTCATAGACGACAAGCATACGAGACAACCAAAATTACAATATTGTACATATAACAACAAGAAATTGTTTTAAGGAAGCAACCAATGAACCATTAGAGGCCACCTTGCCATGTTCAAGCTCCTCAAACAACATAAAATAATTTAGAAAGCAACCATGGAACCACTAGAGACCACCCTGTGCTAATCAAATTCATCAAAAACAAGTGTGTATGACTACACTAATAAGGCCTCTTTGGAGAGAGAGTCTGCAAGTTCATTGAATTCCCTGTAGACATGAGAGAAATGGATGACAAAAAAAGATGTAGGAGAGTCAGAATTTTCCTTTTTCCATCAACTCATATGAAGGACATTCAACCCTGACGCCCCGAAAACCCAATCTATAATTGCTTTTGAGTCACCCTGAACTTGTAATTGAGTAATCCCCTTGAAATGAACAAAAAAAGCAAACTCCAATGAGCTAACACCTTAGCTTTGGTGTTTGTGCCAAAACCAACACCTTATTTGATATGGAAACTCTAGTTCTTAGACAACATTAAGACTATGCCCACTCCACACTCCCCCCCGAGGACCTTGGCATGCCCCATCAAAGTATCCAATGGGGTATGTTTAAAAAGGCTCAGGATTTCAAACCGACCTATGCTTGTAGGAGACAATAACAAAGTTTATCTCCTTTATAAGCCCCCAAGACAGATATAACAACTCCCTGAAAATTTGGAATGAGATCCTAGAAAATGACCTTATTCCTGTGAAGCCACACTTTCTAGCATATACATAAGCAAGTAATTCTTTGTGATGAATGTGGAGAGCCTCAATTGAGACCCTCTAGCTATTTTAATAAGAAACAAATATGCATTGACGACGAACCTTTAATAAATACTTAATCTCCCTCCAAACCTGCTTTGTGAACCAACAATGGACTAGAAGGTGATCCACAATCTCACAATTTTTCTTGCATACAACACATATTTTTGGTCCTTGACCACCCTACTTTATATAATTATCCCAAGTAAGAATTTTATTTGATAAAGAAAGCGAAATAAACAATTTCACGTTGACTGGATAGTTCCACTTCCACAAGTGTGAGGACCAACATGAATCGTCTAGAATAAGGTTTTGTGACATGATTGCTTCATGTGCAAGCTTAGTAGTAACTTGTGCATCAACATGATTCCATGACCAAACCAGAGTATCTTTGCCAGAAGACATGAATACTCCACTATGGTTGAGGCTCTATATAAAGATATCCCATTCTTATGATAATGCCCCTTCCAGCCTTAAATCAACAACTTTCAGCCAAATTTTCCCATTCCTTATAGGTAACCCAACTTGATCCAAAGAGTAGCAACCAAACAACCTTAATCTTCCAATGAGCATTGTAATAGAGAACTTGAAACTAATAGGACCTCCCACCCATGATCCTCACCTAACAAGACTTTGTCACCTTTGCCTATCTTCCAAGCCAACCAAATTTGAAGTGACTAGCATGGCCCTTAGTAGCTCGTTCCAATAGTTTGAAACATTAGTGAGCCTTTTGGGTTCCAATCCAACCCAATCCTTCTCACACATATCCTTAATGTATTTGTCTTTTGAAACCTCACTTCACAAACCATTGTCAAAAATACATAAAAAGACATCTCCACATACTTTTTGTAGCTAGAGCCATACCAAACTTGAGCCTTTCTCAATTGACCAAATGATAGCTTTCCTTATCTTTATTAACCCTGCATAGAAAATGAAAACATTTTTTCCAGATTTTCTCCCAAATAAATTTTGACACGTTTGCCTCTAAAAAAATAAGATCCCCCATGAACATATTTTACTAGGATGAGCCTTCCATCCAATGAAAACCAAGCAATGTGTGGCACCGTTTTTTTAATCTCTTTCTAAACCACATCCCATCATTTTTTCTATAGTCATTTGGTAGGATAATTTTAAATAGCCCATATACTTTATCCCCCTTCTAATTCTACTTAAAACTTGGTTTTAAGTAGCTCAATAGTTCATCCCCCTTATTGCCCGGATACTTCACCCCCTTCTGTTGGCACTTTATATTCAATCATTTCCCCGAAAACGGGCCACATGCCAATACCAGGGAAAAATGCCCCAAAACAGTTTTCACCAAAACAGTTGGCTCTGTCTTACTGTGAGTGAAGGGTACCAGCCGTCCCATTAAGTCTGTGCTTTGTCCCAATAGGCTGAAGGTTTGGTACGGCTTATATTCATGTATATTTACTCATGGCTAATCAGCATTCGATCTGGGGATACTTTGTGAAATTGTGGGTGCCTTTAACTTTATATTCATTGTGTCATTGAATTTCAATTCCGTACCGTTCAAGATTGCGTTATCCGTTTATCTGGGGCCTGGGCCCTCTTCTGATACTCCATAGAACTCTGAGTTACATGGTTTGCGCGGCATACTTCTTGCGGGTCTATTGGAGAGTCATTATTCTATTGCTACAACTGATCAGAGCGTGCTGCATAATAATTGAATTTTTAACCAGCGACTCCATTTTGGGGATTACCAACTCTCCTCCATCAGCCTGACTCTTGCACTCTGATTGTCTGTTAACTTTCTTTTACAGTTGGCTTCTCCTCCTTCTGAACTCCTTTCCCATCATGAATGCTCCATTACCTTCTGTACCTCTCATCTGGTATCTCATCAGTTTCTTCAGCTCTGATTAGGGCCATGACCTTCTTCTCCAAGTCTAACCATGATTTATTTTTGTGATTTGTTGTATTAATCATTGCTCGTAGAAGTTCTGGTCCTGTGTAGGATTTGTCTGTTTAATTAGCATTTGGGGTCTCTGCAAAATAAGCACTCTCTTGTGGGTATCTTACTTTTTATTACAATTTGGGGTCTCTGCATTGTAATAATTCTCTAGCGGGTATCTCCCCTTTTATTAGCATTTGGGGTCTTTGCATATTTACGTATTCTCTTGTGGGTTTCTGCTGTCCTTGTTTCTTTCTCAACGACGATATAGGTTGAAGTACATTACTTAAATTTGCCTGCTTGCTCCAGTATTGTTTTTAGCAATGTACAGTAATGCCTGCATTTAGAACCTTTATCCTTGCACAGGTTTTGTTATAAAAGTGAGCAATCTGCAGTCTGCTATTATAAGAATTCATTATGTCCTGCTGATTTTTTGGTTTGTGTGGATTTCATTCTCGCTATTGGATGCTAAGAAGTGGAAATCTTGAGGCTTTCCTGCCTATTCGTTTTCCTGTTTCATTGAGTTAATAACTCCGTATCTGCCTAAAACTTGGATTACGCCTAAAACTGTGTATTATGCAATGACGAGAAGTTATCCAGATCCTCCCGCATCTTCAACACCTGAAAGCTCCAGATGGAGTAGAGAGCAGGACATGGCATTTGAGAATGCTCTTGCACTGCACAACGAGGACTGTAAAGACCGATGGGAAAAGATTGCTGCAAGTGTCCCTGGGAAGGATGCTGCAGAGATTAAACTTCATTATGAGATCCTAGTTGAAGACATTGAATGCATTGAAGCAGGGCTTATTCCTCTTCCTGCTTATGTTTCTTCTGGAGAAGAGAGTGCTGGTCAAGCTGTGGAAATTCAAGGTACTAAGAACAGATCACATTCTACAAATTTCCACAGTGGCGATGTCAATCCAACAGGAAAGGGTGGCTCAAAGGTGGACCAGGAGCGGCGCAAGGGAATTGCTTGGACCGAAGAAGAACACAGGTTTGTCTTTTCTTGTTTCAACATGTTTACTTTATATTTTGGTGGGCGGATAACGTCCATTCTCTGGTACACATCTGAATGTAAGCAATAGTTGTTACGAACTTAACATTTTATCTATTGCTAGAAACCAGTAGGTGCGTTTACAACAGTACCTGGTAGGCACTGGTGGGCGCATCTTTAGCAATACCTAGGGTCACTAGTAGGTACAATTAGAATAGTCTTGAGTAGTTCAGAGTCCGTACCCAGCCACAAGAATCCAGTGGAACAATAATAGGTTGAAGTCACTATTTCAAAGTCCATGGCGGCACTTCACTTGCGCCTGCCGCCAACTGGGCTTCTATCAGCCTGTGGAGCATGATCTCACCTTGTTTCCTTCCCCTTTGCACTTGCTTCTCTCTCCACTATGCCACGTTTAGACCTGTCATTCCCAGTATTTGCTATCATGTGCTTCCAAGATCTAATGTTTTATTCAATAAGACAGAATCCACCCTCCCAATTGCACAATACTTTGGTATTTCTTGAGACATCTTCTTGATATTTCTTTTGAGGAAGTATATCTAGGGTTTGGGTTTTACATCACTCAGGACTGCTCACTGCAATGTACATTATATTGTTAGTTGATTCATATCAAGAAATGCAACAATCAAGGATTTTCAGTAACTAGCCAAGCAGCCAAAGTAGCGGAAGTGGTCGCAATTCCCATTAATGAACTAAGTCCGACTCCCGAGGGAAGTGTGTCAAATCCCAGTCTCTATTGAGTTTTATTAAGTTCTATCCTACTATAATCTTCTTCCAATTGGATCAATGAATTATATCAGACTGGAAATGGTAATTGAATGTGGAGGCTACTAAAGCAGTTCTAATATACAAATACAAAGAGTATACCACTATATCATCTTATTTTTATATAGGGGAATATTGGGATTAAGAAACCTGCAGATGTGAGAAGAATACAAATTATTGTTAACCATAGTATTTTGCTGATTTCTCCGTGGAAAAAGAAATTGCTGATTATTGAAATAGAAGAGGCGCTCTATCTTAATAAAATCCCATAGCTGATCGACACAAGGAAAGAGGAGGCTTCTGCAGGTTCATAATCCAGATTAACCATTATTTCTTTGAAATGGCTTCTTTATGCTTCATTTTAGCTACTTATATCTGCATTTTTCTGCAATTCGTAGAATAGGAGTGCCCACTGAATGCTAGGTGGGCGTTACTATATTCTATAGTCAACATTGGAGTCTAACTAGGAACATATAGGCAAAGCTCAACAACATTGAGTTGAGTTATTTGCATTATAAAAATATTTGATGTGGAGATGAGTTATTGAAAGTGTTGCAAGATAGAGTACCAACAAGTCATTTGTGGCTAAGCATCGCATGAGAGGTATGGGCATACTCACACCTTGTCAGTTGTTATGTATAGTTGCTTGACTTAAATAGAGCCTTGTAGTGCTCATTTATTAGTAATGAAGATTTTACTATTTTAATGCCTCGTAGCGGCCAATGAATGTGGAATCTAGCTCCAAGCATTCTATCAGATTCAGATATCACTTTCTGAATATTTTCTGTCCCCTGATGGAAGTACAAACTGAATTTCAACTGCCACTTTTATTAAGGTTTGCAGTTTGGGGAAGCCTTTCGTACATTCTGTCCTTTTGTGACTGAACAAAATAAGGAATCTCCTTGTCTGTTATCTGCTGGTTGGAGAATGATATCTCCATCTCTGCCAACCTTCTCCCTTGTGGTCTCACAGCCCGTCTTGTGCTTGGAGTCTACTACAGATTCCTACAGTTGGGCAGTGAATTACTCCTCTCCAACAGTTTTGCTGGATTGATTCATGAATAAAGATAAGTATTTGTCTGAGCCTTGATGTTTCCACAGTGGTTATACATTGTGTTGAATATTCTGGAGTTTCACTGTGTGGTAGTTTGGAAATGATCATTGTTTTCTTACATCCTATGAGGAGCAGAAAAGAAAAAAATATTAGGGTTTTCTGTGCTTATTTTGCAGCAATGGTGGCCAGCAGTAGCTACTAGCTATAGAAGGCTAGAACTCCTCCATCCAAGGGCTCTATCTTCAGTTGGGCACATAGTTTTTACTGTAGCAGCAACAGCAATGAGGAGAAAGTGAATTATATCATGGCAACTTCAAAGAATGCTCTCAGAAATACGTTGAGAGGGTAAAGGGCCCCAAGGGTGGATGAGGGATGTATTAATCATATTATTGAATGGTGCAGGGGATATATTAATCATATTATTGGTGGAGTGGGGACATATTAATCATATTGGTGATGATTCATATTATTTTATGTTTTTTTATAAGCTAGTACCCACGGAGTTTGAACTGGTGACCTTACGCAAGGAGTGCCTTAACAGTACACCCATTCACTGTCTATTCTACACTCCGTGGCCCATATTATTTTATGTTTCATATAAACTTTAGTTCTGTTTTTTAAAATTTTATGGTCTCTTCGAGATATAGAAAGTTTTACATGTGATATGCCCCAACGTCTCCCCAAGTCCCTTACACCCTGATTTCAAAAATGTTGTCCCTGTTGCCACCTACCCTAGCAACTTTGATACATACATACATACACATACATTTCTGTTAAATTTTAGCATTTGCATATATTTTTTAATTTTGCAGACTGTAAGATAGATAACAATAAGACAAGTGCAGTAGATAATCAAGCATCAACGCAATGAACACCAGATGTTTTCATGGGGAAGCCTTTAAAGGACAAAAATCCCAAAAGCATTATTTATTCATCCCTTAAATGAGATGATTGAGTTTGTAGCAGCAAAAAGAAGAATCTTAGAATTCTGAGATGAATGTTCTTCAAAATTGTCAAACCCTAGAATTTGACCAAAAATTTCCACAAGATCAAATTTCACAGAAGAATCCAGATTAGGGCTTTCTGCCCAGATTTTTCTCTGCTGCCCGAAATCTGATCTTTCTGCCTGAATATCTTTCTTAGCTGCCCAACTGCCCAAACTTCTTTTGCTGCTGCCTGGAGACTGTCCGAACTAGATCTGGGCTGCCCGAGATGGTTCTGCTGCAGCTTGAGACCTACAGACTGCTGCCTGAGATTGCCTGGGGTACTTCTGAGGCTGCCCGAGTAAGAAAAGGACCTGCCCGAAATCCTGTGTCTGCCTGTGATGGATAGCAGACTGCCCGAGATTAAATCCGGGCTGCCCAGATCTCGGCTGTGTAAGCCTGTGAATTCTTCCTGCTGCCTGAAGTCAGATCCAGGCTGCCCGGAGTTCTTTGGTGACTGCCCTTGAGTAGAAGGTGGCAGCCGTAAGTCTGTTTTGCTGCTTGAGTGAAGAGTAGTGCTGCTCGTGAGGAGGGAGGTGGCCTAGGATGATGCCCTAGCTAGCCAAAACCGCCATGTTAGGGCATGAAGATAGTGATCACCAACCACTTGAGAAAAAATCAGCAAATACTTCAGTCTTCAAGGGAGCAGTCACAAAGGACAGAAGTGTATATCAAAATGTTTTGCAATTGATCTTCATTTATAGCCTTTCAGTCACTTGAAGTGGTCCTTACAAATAGGAATAAAACGATAGGGTTTTATTCTTTTTCTTGTTTACCTTTTTGATTTTGACCTTTAGTGGTACTGAAGACCTTTTTGTATTTTCACTTTGACTTCCTACTGGTACAAGAGTCTTTATGTATTTTTGACTTTAGCCTCTTAGTCTTCTTCAAGTGTCTTGTGGTCAATGTAAGTGGTCATAAGGGTCCTTCATGCCCATTCAAAGTACATCATCATAAATAGGGAGAATTACTAATGCTTTTATCTTGAACTCCTTGTGCCACCAAGATCGGGTACTAGGTGTCTTAACCAAGGGTAGCTAATCCCAGGAGAAGATCACAAAGCCCACAAATCAAGGATAGGAGTGCCTCACATGCCCAGACCTGGTCTAGGGCTTCTAGTGATGTCCTGGTAACTGACCAGGTGCCTCAGCCCTAGGCTGCATCAATTGACTCAATGCCAAATACTTGGTAGCTTACCAAGTGCCTCCATTCTCCCGGAGAATGGCTCTCAGCCCTAGGCCGAGTCCCTCAGTCCTAGACCGGTTCATCTTCCTGGTCATTGACCAAGTGTCTCCATTCAAAGAATGGCCACTCAGCTCTAGGCTGAGTCCCCCAGTGCTAGACTGGTTCAACTTCCTGGTAACTGACCAGGTGCCTCCATTCAAAGAATGGCCTCTCAGCGCTACGCCGAGTCCCTCCAGTGCTGGACTGGTTCAACTTCCTGGTAGCTGACCAAGTGTTTCCATTCAAAGAATGGCCAGTGAGCTCTAGGCCGAGTCCCCCCAGTGTTGGACTAGTTCAGCTTCTTGGTAACTGACCAGGTGCCTCCATTCAAAGAATGGCCACTCAGCTCTAGGCTAAGTACCCTAGTGATGGACTGGTTCCACTTCTTGGTAACTGACCAGGTGCCTCCATTCTCCAAGAGAATGGCTCTTGATGCTGCTTAGGAAAAATCAACAATTTCAACATACACACATGTAACATGCATGTCTGTTGGTGTATAAATAGTGTTAAATTTTACCTAGGAAGTGTTCCCCTAAGTGACTTTTGCCTAAGTCACTAGGAAAAGGGGTTTTGAGTCACTTGGACTTTTATATTAATGACTTGAGATGAACATTAATTGCACTTTAGGGAAAAAGTGCACTTTAAGTGAAATATTTTAAAAGTGAGTGAAATTAATTAATTTGTGGAGATAAGTGATTTTAATCACAACCATTCATCTAGACTAATCTGAGCCCTAGGATTAGATGGCTTTTGACCCACCCTAATTTTTTTCACCAAAAGGGAAAGTTTCCAAGTGAGGAGGCACTTTGCATTTTTGAGAGAGAGAAGAGCCATTTTGTGAGAAAGAAGAAAGATAGCAGCAACAACCATTTTTCTTGGGCACGCAAATCGAGGAGGACAACAAGAGCGGGGCACGAATTTCGAGGAAGATGTGAATATTTTTTGAGGAGGCAACATTTATTGTAGCTTGTCCGTACTGTACGGATTTCATACAGGGCACGTTTCTCGAGGCAAGTACGTGCTCAATTTTCGAGGAAGAAATCAGGCACACATTTTGAGGCTGATTTTTGGGCTCATTTCCCGAGGCAGGTAACATGCATGATTTTTGAGGTCCGTACAGATTGTTCGTACGACTGCCGTACAGTCTGTACAACAACATGTTTTTTGAGGCAGCTACAATAGAGATTTCTGGGTTTGATTTTTTTTGTTTGGCACAGAAAACAAGGCAGAAAATTTTCTTCCGGTTGAGATAAGTTGGTCTAAAATTGTTTTTGAGTATTGCTGTAAATTTTCTTGATAATAAAAACTTCTCTCTCTCACAGGTTTTCCCCGGAGGTTGGGGTTTTTCCTGGGTCATTTGACCAAAAAAATTGTGTCTGAAATTTCATGGTTGAATGTGTTTATTTGCTGTTACTGAAAAAGTTGTAGAATCTTTTCTTGTGTTTTAGTTGTATGTTGTTTATGAGAAAAATCTAATTTGCAGCAGTAAAACAAATTGGGTTGGGCATTAAACAATGTGTTAAAACGAAGTTGGAAACCAGGTTGGGAAAGTGCCGAAAAATCTACATGGTATCAGAGCATTGTTGAAGAAGAGGACATATTTATACACAGTGGAAAATTTCAGACTTCAGTGATTTCTTTTGACAGTGGGCAACACCTTGTTGAAACTTGAACTTTGCAGAGATAATGGCTACTGGACTAAGGATGGAGGATAGGCTTGATGGGGTTGGTAATTTTGTCCCATGGAAAGTTAGGATAGTGCTGATATTGGAGGAGAATGAGTTGTGGGATGAGGCCGTTCATAACACTACAGCAGTTTCTTTTGTTGTTCCCCCTACCATCGATGCAGCAACACTTACCGCCTTCAACAAGGACATAAAAGCTAGAAGAATAATCTTAGATGCAGTTAAAGACCATGTGATTCCTCACATCTCGAGTAAAACTCGTGCATTTTAGATGTGGGATGCTTTGACCAGCTTGTCTCAAAGCTCAAACGAGAATAGAAAGATGGTTTTGAGGGAGAAGTTAAAAAGCATCAAGATGGCCAAAGGGGAGGTTGTGATATCTTACCTTACTAGGATCTCTCAGGTGAGAGATGAGCTTGCAACAGTGGGGGAGGTTGTTCCTAATGCAGAGCTAGTGCAGACAACTATGAATGGGGTTTCAAAGCCTTGGGCTATGTTTGTGGAGGATTTGGTAGCTAGGGAGAACTTACCTACATGGGACAGGATATGTGATGATTTTGTTCAGGAGGAGACTCGGAGGGGTCTTGTGCAGGGTAGTGCTTCTACTAGTAGGGAGGATGAGGAGGATGTGGCTTTGACAACAAACGGAAAGAAGAAGTTCAAGAAGGGTCCCAGGAAGGGCGGGCCAAGCAGCAGGATGAGAAGAAGAAGGATTTGAGTACTATGAAGTGCTTTGCTTGTCAGAAGATGGGGCACTATGCTGGGCAGTGTCCACAGAAGAAGCAGCAGCAGACAGCAGTTTCGACAGAGTTTAAAGATTTTACACCGAGATTTGAGAGAGAGTTTTCTCTTTGCATTGAACATGTTGATAGAGAGAGAGCATGCATCATCATCAATGTAGATGTTGATAGTGAGAGAGAGTATTCCTTGTTGACAGGTCATTCTTTGAGTGCATCCACCACCAACACATGGTATATTGATAGTGGAGCTTCGAGCCACATAACAGGTGCTCGAGAGATGTTCTCCAAGCTTTCACAGCCAGAGATTGATGTGGAGGTAGTGTTGGGGGATGACATTGTTGTCAGAGCAGTTGGGCATGGGACCATTACCTTTCAGAGGGAGTCCACGAGTCCCATGATTTTGAGAGATGTACTATATGTACCTGGGTTGAAGAAAAACTTGATCTTAGTTTCCATGATTTAGGATTGGGGTCTTGGGGTGTCCTTCCTAGATGGACATGTGCGTGTGTTTCCCAAGATTGCAGGACCATCTACTTCCTACACCATTGGAGTCAGATGTGGGAAATTGTACAAGTTCTTATTTCATCCCCAACATGCTTTGGCACATAGCAGTAGCATTGAGCTTTGTTAGCTGTGGCACAGGAGGATGGCTCATCTGTATCATCCAACTTTGTGTATGTTGAGATATATGGTTACAGGGTTGCTAGAGTTTAGCACAGAGCACAATGAGGTATGTAGAAGGTGTGCTTTGGGAAAGTACACCAAGATTGCTTTTCCTAGCAGTGATAGCAGGTCAGTAGGGGTTCTTGACTTGATACATTCTGATTTGTGTGTACCTATGTCAGTTGTTTCTCTGAGAGGGTTCGAGTATTATGTGACATTCATCAATGACCATTCTAGGAAGACCTGGATCTACTTCCCGAAGAGCAAGAAATCTGAGGAGGTCTTGCAGAGGTTCCAAGAGTTCAAAGCTCTTGTGGAGAACTAGACAGGGAGGAAGATACGGGCTCTCAGATTGGATAACGGGGGCGAGTATACCTCCAAGGAGTTCGATGGATACTACAGAGAGGAGGACATTCGGAGGCAGTTGACCATTCCATACAATCCTGGGCAGAATGGAGTGGCATAAACAAAGAACAGATCTATTGTTGGAGTAACTAGAGCTATGTTACATGATTAGTCACTTCCTTTCTTCATTTGGGCAGAGGCATGCAGTACAACTGTTTATCTTCAGAACATGAGTCCCCATTGTGCCGTGGGGAACAAGACACCTGAGGAGAGTTTCACAGGCAAGAAGCCTGAGGTGATTCATTTTAGGATATTTGGTTGCTTGACCTACTCACATGTCCCTTTTGAGAAGAAGACAAAGTTTGAGCCCATAGCATAGAGAGGCATCTTTGTGGGGTATGATGAGACTTCGAAGGCCTTTCGCATTTATCTTCCTTCTCAGAGGAAGGTGGATGTGAGGAGGGAAGTGAGATTTGAGGAGGAGCGGGCCTTCAGGAAGTCTAGAGAGTCAAAGCAGTAGGTTCCCACACCTCAGGTAGCTTCACAGGTACCGTCAGTGCAGTAGACGAGTTCACAGGTTTTCGAGGTTACTGGACCACATAGTATAGGCATAGGTTCTCTAGTTTCATTGGTTCAGCCAGCAGGATCTTTGGGGACAGGATTTGGGTTATAGGATACAGGTTCACCGTACAGAGCTTCAGGATCACAGAGTTCACCAGTTGTTGGCACTCCAGCTTCTGGTTCACAGGTTACTGGGGTTTCTACCTCTGGTAGTTCATTAGATGAGGACAAACCAGTGTGGGAGCAGTCTTCAGGGAAGGAGAAGCCTAAGTGGCTTCGAGACACCTTGAAGGAAGCACAGGAGTTTGGGACACCTAGGGAGCCAGTGAGGGCTATTCAGATGCCAAACAAATTGGGTATGGCATTAGTGGCTAGTCTTCGTGATTCAAAGCCTTCTACTTTTGAGGAGGCCTCTCAGCATCATGTTGGAGAGATGCCATTCCATCATGAAGAACGATGTTTGGGAGATAGTTCCAAGACCTCAGGGGAAGTCAGTGGTGACTTCTTGTTGGCTTTACAAGCTAAAACATGCTGTAGATGGTAGTGTGGAGAAGTACAAGGCTCGGTTTGTGGCGTGGGAGTTCTCAAAGGTTGAGGGAGTTGATTATGATGAGACCTTTGCACCTGTTGCTTGTTATACTTTGATCAGGGTGTTGATTTCCATTGCTGCAGAAATGGGTTGGAAGATCCATTAGACGGATGTGAAGACCGCATTTCGCAATGGAATCATACAAGAGGAGGTTTATGTTGAGCAACCTCAGGGCTTTGAGATTCATGGGAGAGAGTCTCATGTTTGCAGGTTGAAGAAAGCCTTGTATGGGCTGAAGCAAGCTCCTGGAGCTTGGAACTCCAAGATTGACTCTTACTTGCAGCGGATGGGTTTTCAGAAGAGTGAGGCAGATCCGAATCTCTATTTCATCATGGTTGGAAATGATCCGCTCATTCTTCTGTTGTATGTGGATGACTTATTTATCACAGGAGGAGAGAAGCCTATTGTAGTTTGCAAGAGAGATCTTGCTTCTGAGTACGAGATGACGGACATTGGGTTGACACACTATTTTCTGGGATTGGAGGTTTGGCAGGAGCCTGGTTATATTTTCCTGGGACAGGGAAAGTATGTAGTTGATATTTTGAGGATATTCAGATGGAGGATTGCGAGTTGATGTCTACAACGATGATCACCAACTGGAAGAAGCTTCATGTTTATGAGGGAGAGTTGGTGGATCCTACGCTATATTGTCTGCTCATTGGTTCTTTGATGTATCTGGTTAACTCTCGGCCAGATTTGTGTTTTGCGGTGAACACTCTCAGTCAGTTCAGGGTGGAGCCTAGGAGGGTGCACTGGGTGGCTGCAAAGCATGTGTTGAGATACCTTGTAGGGACAGTGGAGTATGGTCTGGACTACAGGAGATCGGATGGGATCAGATCGATTGGCTTCATAGATTAAGATTGGGCAGGCAGTGTGGCAGACCGGAAGAGCACTTTGGGATGTTGTTTTAGTTTGGGCTCGGCAGCAGTGTCGTGGTTCAGTTGGAAGCAAAAGTCTGTTGCTTTGAGTTTTGCAGAGGCTAAGTATATGGCAGCCAGTCAGGCCAGTTGCGAGGCGCTGTGGCTTCGCACGTTATTGGTTGATTTATTTGATCAGGAGCTGAGGCCTACGTTGATTTACTGTGACGATCAGAGTTGCATCCAGCTCTCTAAGAATCCAGTATTTCATGATCGATCAAAGCATATTGAGATCAAGTATCATTTCATTCGTGATTATGTTCAGAGAGGAACAATGACATCGTAGTATATTTCCACTGATGAGCAGGTTGCAGATATCTTGACGAAGTCTCTTGGAAGAGGCAAGTTTATTCTCTTTAAAGACAAGTTGGGTGTGGTGAAGAACAACTTCCTTGGTAAGAGGGAGTGTTAAATTTTACCTAGGAAGTGTTCCCCTAAGTCACTAGGAAAAGGGGTTTTGAGTCACTTGGACTTTATATTAATGACTTGAGATGAGCATTAATTGCACTTTAGGGAAAAAGTGCACTTTAAGTGAAATATTTTAAAAGTGAGTGAAATTAATTAATTTGTGGAGAAAAGTGATTTTAATCACAACCACTCATTTAGACTAATCTGAGCCCTAGAATTAGATGGCTTTTCACTCACCCTAATTTTTTTCACCAAAAGGGAAAGTTTCCAAGTGAGGAGGCACTTTGCATTTTTGAGAGAGAGAAGAGCCATTTTGTGAGAAAGAAGAAAGATAGCAGCAACAACCATTTTTCTTGGGCACACAAATCGAGGAAGAGGACAGCAAGAGTAGGGCAGGAATTTCGAGGAGGAAGCTGGCCACATTTTTCGAGGAGGCAACATTTATTGCAGCTCGTTCGTACAGTATGGATTCTGCACAGGGTACATTTCCTGAGGCAAGTACGGGCTCAGTTTTCGAGGAAGAAATCAGGCAAAGATTTTGAGGCTGATTTTTGGGCACATTTCTCGAGGCAGATAACAAGCACGATTTCTGAGGTCCGTACGGCTGTCGTACAGTAGCATGTGTTTTGAGGTAGCTACAACATAAATTTCTAGGTTTGATTTTTCCTGTTTGGCACGGAAAACGAGGCAGAAAATTTTCATCCGGTTGAGATAAGTTGGTCTGAAATTTTTTCTGAGTATTGTTGTAATTTTTCCTGATAATAAAAATTTCTCTCTCACAGGTTTTCCCCGGAGGTTGGGGTTTTTCTGTGAGGACATTAGTGCCCTTGAACATTGGACTGGGTGTTTAGAATGGTAAGCTTTAATTGACTTAAATAGAGCCTTGTAGTGCTCATTTATTGGTAATGAAGATTTTAGTGCCTTGTAGCAGCCAATGAATGTGGAATCCAGCCCCAAGCATTCTGTCTCCTGATGGAAGTACAAACTGAATTTCAACTGCCACTTTTATTAAGGTTTGTAGTTTGGGGAAGCCTTTTGTACGTTCTGTCCTTTTGTGACTGAACAAAATAAGGAATCTCCTTGTCTTTTATCTGCTGGTTCGAGAATGATATCTCCAACTCTGCCAACCTTCTCCCTTGTGGTCTCACAGCCCGTCTTGTGCTTGGAGTCTACTACAGATTCCTACAGTTGGGCAGTGAATTACTCCTCTCCAACAGTTTTGCTGGATTGATTCATGAATAAAGATAAGTATTTGTCTGAGCCTTGATGTTTCCACAGTGGTTATACATTGTGTTGAATATTCTGGAGTTTCATTGTGTGGTAGTTTGGAAATGATCATTGTTTTCTTACATCCTATGAGTAGCAGAAAAGGAAAAAATATTAGGGTTTTCTGTTCTTATTCTGTAGCAATGGTGGCCAGAGTAGCTACTAGCTATAAAAGGCTAGAACTCCTCCATCCAAGGGCTCTATCTTCAGTTGGGCACATAGTCTTTACTGTAGCAGCAACAACAAGGAGGAGAAAGTGAATTATATCATGGCAACTTCAAAGAATGCTCTGAGAAATATGTTGAGAGGGTAAAGGGCCCCAAGGGTGGACGAGGGATGTATTAATCATATTATTGAATGGTGCAGGGGGATATATTAATCATATTATTGGTGGAGTGGTGACATATTAATCATATTAGTGATGATTCATATTATTTTATGTTTTTTTAAGCTAGTACCCATGAACTTTGAACCGGTGACCTTACACAAGGAGTGCCTTAACAGTACGCCCATTCACTGTCTATTCTACACTCTGTGGGCCATATTATTTTATGTTTCATTTAAACTTTAGTTCTGTTTTTTAAAATTGATGGTTTTTTCGAGATATAGAAAGTTTTACATGTGATATGCCCCAATGTCTCCCCAAGCCCCTTACAGCATGATTTCAAAAATGTTGTCCCCATTGCCACCTACCCTAGCAACTTTGATACATACATACATACATACCAGTGTTACACGGGGACGCGTCCCGGAAGGTCGAGGACGCGTTTCGGCATTTCTCGCGTCCCGGGGACTTCGAAACTCCATCCGAAACGTATCGAGACGTCCCCCTTTTGATAAAACTTGGCGAGACGTAGACCGAAACGTTTCGGTGGGTGGCGAAACTTGGTGAAACTTGGGGGGACTTCCAGGCGTCCCGACCAAAACTCCGAAACTTCACCGAGACTTGTGGGTGTCCCGCCTCGAAACTCCGAAACTTCACTGAGACTTGTGGGCGTCCTGCCCTGAAACTCTGAAACTTCCTTGAAACTCCGAAATTTTTTTTCTTCTTATTAAAAAAAAAATTAAAACCATTTAATAAAACTTAAAATTTTATTATTTATTAAGTTATAAACTTATATATTAAAATTTTAAATTTAAAACATAAAAAAAATATTGAAAAATAAATAATAATAAAATTTTAAATTTAAAACATAAACAAAAACATTAAAACCTAAATAATAAAAACTAAATTTAATTTACAATGTCTAACCTAAAGTATATTATATAATTCTAAACTATCAATGGTCGTGAAACAAATAAAGTATCATAGTATCTAATATCATTGATTCATTTTTTCAATCCTTAAAAGTCAAATCTGAAGATTATCAAATATGATGTGCATGTTAATCATAGATTCATATTGATATATAATATATTTATAAATTATTATTAATATAATGATAATCTTGATGAATCTTGTAATGTGTTTGAACTTTGAATTTTGCATTTACATTGCATGATTGCAGATTCTAGAATGACAAATGTTTGTTATTGTTGGGATTTATATTTTTAATATTTAAAAATTTTTAAGACTATCGCGTCCCACTGTCCCCGCTGAATTTCTCTAAAATTTGGGGGTGGTCTCCACACGTCCTGAATGTGCTTCTCCCCGAACCCGCATCCCACCGTCCCGGAACCTTGGGGGAACATTGATACATACACATACATCTCAACATACACACATGTAACATGCATATCTGTTGGTGTATAGATAGGTGCACACATGCAGAGACACTCCTGTACAAATTTACAAAGCTCTCCAAGTTATTAACCATGATGACCACTCCATTTAACTTCTAATTGAGAAATTGCAATTATGCTTTAATCATAGTTTAGGTAGTAGATTATTTTTTTCTTCTTTATATATTGTTCTATGCTTTCTTATGCTCAATTTCTCAGTGACACACATTTGTGACCTGCAATATTACTAAACTTTTTTTTCTTGAAGGGGAAGAAGGAATATTTACACAATAAAGCTTACATCACTTGCGGGTGCAAATTACGCATTGACAAACAATGCTTAGAAAATTTATTGGTAAAGTTTTAGTTCTGTCTGCATAGATTTCAGGTTCCTAGCATTCCTCAGCAAAGCTTTTTTCATATTCGACAACTATTCTAATCTGTGATGCCACAATCACCTGCTAGAGAATAGCTCATAAGTTCATAACCTGATAGTCAAAGAGCCGAGTGTTCAACATAGATTTCTGCAGATTACCCCACAACTAATCTTATTAAGTTATTATTGCATGACTTGCAGTTCATGATACTTAAGAATCTTTTAGGGAGCAAGCACAGAACCTGATAGTTCAAGCAGCAACGGTTCAATATTATTTTCCTTGATACTGTGAAGTCATTGAGAACTAACATGTCTATTGGTTTCTATTCCATCTAATTTTCTTAAGAACACACACTGCCCCTTCCAAGTGACCTAAGATGGGATTAGAAGGTCTAATATTTTATACTGGGTTAAATGCTTAAAGAACATTTTTCAGTAATGCCCTAACTCTCATGTCAAATATAGCAAATCCACTAACCAGAAGAAAATTTCTGGAACCTTGCCAAGAACGCCATTCTCCACCAAATGATGGGACTATCAACTGCAGTAGGCATCTGCAAGTACTTTGGCAATACCCTATTAAGAGTTTCTTGTTTGAATGTTACTCATTTTTCTCCATTTTAGCATCTTTGACACTGGTTTCTACGTTTGCATTTTCATGTTGCTCACTGAAGAAAGATGCATACAACTCATGGTCTTTGGCCTCTGATGCATTTTTTTTTCAAAAAATTATCTCGAGCTCTTCATGTCAAATGTGTAGTGCTTCTACTTGCTTTTGCATTTTGGATGGTAAAGTTTCAGTGTATCTGATCTCATAACCACATACTCCTGCACGCCTGTTGGATAATCCATTTGTCTTCAAACAAAATTTCTTTCTAATGAATAGACAAAGAGAATACTGTATGCAGAAGTAATCCAGGCCTAAAATGTTATGGTAACTTTGCAATTCCACATTATAGGCTTACTGGTTTCAGGTTTGTGACAAAACACACGACATCCATTAGTAAGCTGCGTGTGATTTAGTTGATCCTTTACTGCTAAACTGTTATGAGAACCAGCCACCCAAGGCCTGAAGTCTTGAAAGAAGAGTGGAACTTCTAGATGCCTTGACACCCCATGATCCACCTTACTTCATAGCTTTGAACACTCCACTTCTTATTAAGACAATCTGCCACGAAAGTAGTTGGAGCTAAAACAGATATTCTAGCTCTCCTTGCTTATGTAGGAGGGGGAAGATTCTGTGACCACTCTTTGGCCCCTGAATCTGATAGTCTTGACTCTTGATACACATGCCGATTGAACTATAATATAATGCATGCTGCATTTACAAAAGAAAAAAAAGAGTTTCAGTGTATCCCCTTAACAGTAAGATCTAGATTTTGCAACTTGTTCTTTGAGGCAATCACCAGACCTGGGTGGCCTGTTGACTAGATCCTCTGCAAAAAAAGCAGAACCAAAATCCACCATCAAATTGGGAAGATTCCACAATTGTATTTCGTCTTGCAGTCAATGGTCAATGAGGGAGCAAGGGAAAGGGAAGTCTTCTCTCCATGATCCTATAAAAACCTGAAAGACCCACCAAAAAGGAGCACGTGGAGGAACTTAGATGCCTTCAAGCCATGTTCAACCTTCTAGCTACTATGGCCAGTCACCAACATAAGAAGCAAAGAGGATCCATTCAAACCAAATGAGATCAGGGTCATGGTTCTTCTTCTGTAGTTCAATCTGGTAATATCCTACATTAAGATAAATTTTGTACTGTCTCAATGAAACTTTCCATTCAAGTCAGCACAACAATGTACCAAATGTTTTAGGGTTTGACTGCTTGTTATAGAGACTCAAGAGGCACCCTACATGGAGAAATACACAAAAATTTACAAACATAGCATAAGTATCCTTCTTAGAAATGAGAAGTCATCAATCATCCATGACTGAACTTTCAAATCTAAATGTTCAATCATTTAAATGTCAAGGCCCACTATTCAAACTTTCAAATCTAATGTATGATAGTTTATATTGAGAGCCCAAAACTGATGTTAGGGTCTTAATGTTGAATTTAAGGGTGCAATCTTCACTTTTGGTCACGGCTGACCAATATTGTATCATTATTACATTTGTAATCATCGCTAAGGTCAACTTGTACACCTACGCTTTTACCCCTTTTGGTGAAAGCACCCTACCCCTTGAGTTCTATATATATACACAAACTCTCCTTTGTATCATTCACTGAAGACATTCATTCTTTATAAAAGTGATTCAACCTATGGGCACTGCAACTATTACATTCTCTTGCTAGTTTGATCTATTGTGCTGTTTATGTTTCTCTATATTGCGCCTGTTTGATCTCTCTCTAGTGCACTTGTGCTTGATTATCATCTCTCTAGTGCACTTGTGGTGCACTCTTATTGGATTTTTCTGCCCTAGTGTTGCTTATTCTTTGTCTATTTCAGATTTTGGGTTTGGATTGGTTCCATTCGATTTTCTTTCCATCACTTGTGAATCTTGACACTTAAAATGCTAAAACACTTTTTACAAAATGTTCTTTCTGTTTTGATTTATGCTTGTACTGGTGTGTTCTGAAACTGATATGCCCAATGTGCACTTAGTTACATAGTAAATGATTCTTCACAAAAGGTGGGTTTAATATTTAAGGTTTATCATTAAAGCTTCATTGCAAGTTGTGTTCACTCTGTTATTGTCTTCATTTTATAAATAGATTAATAACCTTGAAACCTGAAGGCACTTTGCACCACATGCAATCTTGGTTCTCTGAATTTAAAAGCATTTTACCATCTATTTCAGTTCATTTCTAAGTAATTATTATTTTCTAAGTAATTATTATTTTCCTCGGTGCATTCTTGCTGCATCTTTTGGGCTAGCTTTTGTTATTCTTCCAGTTCTTGCTATTTTTATATGTCATGGTCCTTGTATTTTAGTACTTAAGCTGGCCAAAACTTTGTTCAAGTTCAACTTCATCCTCAACGTTGTCATCTAGATTTATACAGTGTCCACCACTCTTTTCCAGTGTTCAAACTATTTTATATTCTGAATCTGATTGTACATTTCAACATTTTGAAGGGTAGCTGTTTGCATTAGTACTACTTATGTAGCTGCAAATCCTATATGGCCTTTTCTCGTATTATTTGGTTGCTCTTTACTTTGTCAATTGGACATCGAATGAGGTTATATTCTTAGTTGTAGCCTGAGGAGCTCACACTGTTAATATGTTCATCCCATGAGATTCAAATGCGTGCCAACTCAGCAAGAGGTTTGGCTATTAATCATGGAAAAAGGACCCCATAGGTGGTCTAATTTTGCTCATCGGTAGATTGCCTTGCATAAGCTTTAATAGAATAAACATGCATTCCTGATGTGTTAATCAAGATTTTATTATACAATAATGAAAAATGTGCACATGGAAAGAGCTGAACCGCTGATTGTGCAAGCAAGGCTACGATGTGTAGATCTCTTCTGAAAGTTTATGAGGTTTATAACATGTTGGTCACTGGCAACATATTTGTGGTCAAATGCAGCTTTGACTTTGCTATACATCCCCAATTCCACTTCAATGTATTGATGATTGATGTGGAGCATCCGTCCATAATGGCTTCCCCCCAACATTTTCAGAGCAGAATTTCTACACATGTTGCAGTTCTGTCCTATCATTGCAAACTTGTAGTATCTGGTTGTTCCAAGATTAGGCATCTATGCTTTCCATGTGGGTTTGGTTAGTTGTGTAGGAACAATTCAACTATCTTTAAGGGGGGGATTAGAGCAGAAAACCAGATCTAGAAAGGGCCGATTTGGGCTGCAAGTTAGAGGAGCTTTTCTTTTGGTAGTTTCTGTTGGGTTTTGGCTGTAGCATAATTTAGTTTTTTGAGGAAAAAAAACAGAGGAGTTGACCTTGTGGTTTGAAGGTCGATCAAATAAGGTTTGTGGGACATCCATAGATGGTGATTAAATTGGCTCTGCCAGGATATGTACTAGTAAAATTGGATCTGCGCCAGGATATGTATTAGTAAGCTAATCTGGAGTCTAGAGTGTGTGTCTGTGGAGTCCTGCGAGCTCTTTTTCTGAGGATACACTGTGAGGCCTACATGACCTCCTTATGCCTATGTAATAAGATGGACCAGAAATTTGTGAGCTATAATAATAAAATCTTGAGACGTTGTAGTGAGCATTCTCTCGTCTTTTCTTTTTTTACTGTTAGTCTGGTTTGTTGTGTTTCAGGTTGTGAAGGTTCTTCAGTTGGAGTGACTGCATTAGAATGGTATCAGAAGAAACCACAATGGCATAGAGGGGAATTGGATCCATTATTGCAGGTATACAGTTGGAGACTTAGTTGCAGAAACGAAGAGTTGGTTCTAGAGGAGAACTAAGTGTGTGCTTGGAGGAGCACTAGATTGTGCAGAGGTGCATTTGGTTACCAGTGGGTAACATGTTGGCTATAGAAAGCCATATTGTGAACAACTTTAAGAAAGTAAGTTGTTGCTGAAGTAAGTGGAATTGGTGAAGTAAAGTTAAATTGCAAGTTAGAAATGAAGCGGTTCAGTAGAGAAGAAAAAGAAAACATAAGAGAAGAGATGCAAGTGATTAAGAAATTAATGAAGCGGGAAATAGAACAACGTAGAAAGAAAGAAATCCGAGCCATAAGGAGAATGATAAAAGATTTAGAAGTGGAAGAAAGACGTGAAAAAGAGAAAAGTGTAAAAGAGGTCCCAGTGGAAGCATAAAACCAGAGTAGTGAAAAGAGGAAGATTGTAGAGGTTGAATTCTAGTGTTTGGTTGATGAGAACTGCGAGTTTGAATCTCAGAGTATTTCAGTAGAAGGACCAGAACTTGAATTATTGACCTTGGTTGATGTGAGTTGCCAGCTAGAAGAAACACATGGTGTGGTGAGTGAGGAGAACAAGCTAGAGGGGAATTGTGTATGTCAATCCCAGAACTTGGAAAATGGGGTGATGCATGTGACCATGTTATAGATGAAGGGAAGCAACTTGAACCTCTGTCTAGTAGAGAAATCTACTGAGCTTGAATCACATATTGTTGTGAGAGAATGATGAGACTGAGATGGAGTGTTTGCCAGAAATGGGATTGCTACTGGTGTTGTTAGCAAAAATGGCAAGTAGATTTCTTCTCCTATACATGAGAGTGAGAATGCCATGTGTATGTGGCTTGGTTTGTCATGTTGAGATGGTTTTGGTCACTCTAGAGCCATGCATGGCTATAGAGGAACAATACCCCATTCACAGCATGGTTGGACAATTGACAAATTCAATGGAGGATATAGTGAAGAACATGGTAAGGTGTTGCCTTCTTGTGAAAGGATTGATGAAATGGCTGTTCAAATCAAAGCAAACGGACCATGTGCAGCTTGAGTCTTGTTTTGATCAATGGAGAAAATGGAAGAAAACAACTATGAACTGGGAGGTTCAAATTTCTTTCAACGTGGAGAGTATGACGCGGAGCATCTGTCCACTAACAGCTCCCCCCAACATTTCTGGAACAGAACTTCTACACATCTCGGAGTTCTATCCTGCCATTGCGAAATTGTAGGATCTAGTTGTTCCAAGATCAGGCATCTACGCTTTTTGTGTGGATTTGGTCGGTTGGGTAGTAACAGTTAAGCTATCTGTAAGGGGGGAATTAGAGCGGCAAGTTGTAAGTTTTTGAGTGATTTTCCCACCATGGTTTCAAGTCACTTTCTCATTTTTTAATACCCAACCCAATGACATTTTTGCTGCATATGAATTGATTTCTCATAAACAAATTCTGCAAAAAACACTGGGAAAAATTCACTAATTTAATGAACAGAATTTTAATGACAGCCACACATGAAATATTTCAGGCACAAGATATTTTGACAAATTGCCCAAGCAAAACCCCAACTTGGGGAAAACCTGTTTGAGAGAGTTTTTATTTTTTCTTCACTGCAAAATTACAGCAGAATGAATACACAGTAATCTCTACTTATCTCAACCCAGAAGACCAAAAACTTGTGCCTCGAAAACTGTGCTGAAGATGTCATGTTTTCTGTGCACGGACTGTCTAGAATTCTGTGTAGAAATATTGACAAAAAATCAGACTTTTGCCAGACACTTAGTTAAACCCATATTTCAAACTTTAACTGTCATTAAGTAAAAATACTTCACTTGCATGAAACTTAACAACCAGAAGCTGAAACACTGAAAAAACTAAGTCTGTAGCAATGGAAATCCGAAATACATATAAAAACAACAGATTGATAAACCCATAAAACAGTAGAATCTTGATCAATATGACCCTGGAAAAACCCCACCTCGGGGAAAAGCAGTCCAAGAGAATTTTATTGCAGCATTTATCAGGCAGAAAAATAATTTACAGCAATATTTATTTCAGCATTAATAACTGTACTAGATTTCTCGATTTCTGCATCCACCTTGAATTCCATGACCACCTCGATTTTTGTGCCCATCACACTGTACAGAACTATAAAGACTGTACGGACTTTTGTATGGATTTCTGTGCCCACCTTGATAAATTTGGTAGTCATTAATCCTGAAATAAATGTTGTTGTAAATTATTTTTCTGCATGAGAAATGCTACAATAAAATTCTCTTGGATTGGTTTTCCCCGGGGTGGGGTTTTTTCCAGGGTCACATTGACCAAAATTCTACTGTTTTATGGGTTTATCAGTCTACTGTTTTTATGTGTATTTCTGCTGCTACAGACTTAGTTTTTTCAGTGTTTCAGCTTCTGGTTGTTGGGTTTTATGCATGTGAAGTATTTTTACTTAATGACAGTTAAAGTCTGAAATCTGGGTTTAACTAAGTGTTTGGCAAAAGTTTGATTTTTTGTCAATATTTCTACATGGTATCAGCGCTGAGATTCTGAGATTATAGTTGATTGTGGGGACAACAGTAGTGTTGAGTTGTTGGGCAAGGGTTATTGCTATGTTTTTTTAACAACTTGTGTGTTGGAAAAACCTTATTTGGATGTGACTTGCAGGTGGTGGGGAAGAGTGAAGAAATTGTTTTTTTGTTGGTCTATTTTTTTTCTTTGATAGCAAAGATGGCTGCATGCATAAATATGAGGATCGGTTGGATGGTATGTCCAATTACTTGTAGTGGAAAGTCAGGATGACTGCCGTTCTTAAAGAAAACAGACTATGGACCATAGTTAGCACCATCGAACTCCTCCTGCATCTGATCCTATTACTTTGGATATTCATGAGGTAAAAGAGGCCAAAGCCCAAAGATTGATTTTGGATGGTATAAGGGACCACCTTATTCCACACGTAGCTGAAAAGAAGACTGCTTATGAAATGTGGAATACATTGAAAGGCTTGTATGAGGCTAAAAATGAGAATCGAATAATGGCTCTCAAGGAAAAACTGCAGGGAACTAAGATGGCCAAGGGTGAGGGTGTAGCATCTTTTCTTACCTGGGTGGCCCAAGTGAAAGATGAGCTAGTTGCAGTTGGAGAAGTCATTTATGATTTTGAGTTAGTGCAGATAGCCTTGAAAGGCTTCACTAAGGAATGGGAAGTCTTTGTGAAGTGTGTGGTTGCTCAAGAAAACCTTCCAGATTGGAGCAGATTATGGGATGATTTCACTCAAGAGGAGATTCGGGAAGGATCTCAAGGCAGTGGACAGAAGGAGGGTGCTAGTGAAGAGAATGTTGCTCTTTCTGCTAAGAGTAAGAAGAAGTCCAAGAAGGACTTGAGCAAAGTTTGATGTTTTTCTTGCAGCTAGTATGGACACTTTGCTTTTCAGTGTCCTGAGAAGAAGAAGAAGAAGAAGAAGGAAGAAGATACAGTTGTTGCAGCCACAACAAAAGAAGAGTTGCAGCCAGGAATTCTCGTTGTTCTCCCTTATTTCTAGTGCAGACAGTAATGGAGTAGTTCAGAATGGTACTTGGTATACTGACAGCGGAGCTTCACGTCATATGATTGGAATATGGCATATATTCCGTATCATTGTTGAGACTGGCCTTGATCGGTTCGTTCAGTTAGAAGGGGGACATGCACGTGCTGTGCGAGGAGTTGGAAAAGTTAGATTCTAACTTAGCCATGGAGGATACATTGATCAGGATGGGTTCCTCTTTGTGCCAAGGATGAGAGTAAACTTGCTCTCTGTTACCACCTAAGTTGTACTTAGTGGTTTTTTATCAAGTGAGCCTGGTGAACCGGACAAGGATAACTTGTTCGTACTTCAGAAGACCTTCAGTTTTACTTCTGGGAAGCTTTGTTGTACTATATCACATGTTCATACCCCATGGGGGATTTGTAATAAATGTTCTAGCATGATAGTGTCTGTAAAAGACTCAATCTCTTAGACTTTATTTGTCAATCCGATTAGCCTAGGGTGTTTTTTCCCTTGGTTATTATTGGTTGTTGAATAAACGACTGATAATTTCTGAGTTTTTCACTCCATACCTCCAAAGTTGGGGTGGTCGACTTGGATTTTAGGCCTATTGAGGTTATTAGAGTCTATGTGTCAATGTATAAACATGTTAGGCATCATGGTCGAGTCATATGAACATGTCTAAGTCCCCCTAGGTTTTTTCAAATTTTCATTTTTTTAAATTTTTTTCAATGTTTTTTATTAAAATTTATTTTTTCCAAAACTTAGGCTATTTTTTAATAGTTTAATTGGAAAAATTGATTTTGTAATAAAAGTGGGCCAAGTAATCAGTTTTAGTCATGTAGGTGCTCATTTTCAAGCTAAGAGCACCATGTAAAACCATGGACCCACTATTTCTTAGTTTTGAGTGATTTTCCATCACTCAGGTCAGAAAGCCCCAAAAATCAATTATTGATTATTTTAATTAATAAATTGATGAATAATGGAGCAAATCCAAAATCATAGATCAGTGGATTCTTAGCCGATTTGATTGAAATCAGTCAGATTTGAACCAGATTGACTGGATCTGACAAATCCTTGACTGAAGGAGGTGATCAAATCAGATCCAGAGTTGAACTTCAGCATCCTTTATGGGGAATTTTGCCCTCCCTCTCTCCTCCACACGTTTGGGCTCATCTAGATGAGTTTTGGTGGATGCTTCAGTCAACAGGTTGAGGTGTCAGTCAGATCAGCCTCTCGATTGACAGTTGCACTTAGTGAGACTCAGATCTGGCTCAGCTAGACACAGATCAGGCATTGATGGACTCTCCTTCAGCTACAGTGGTCTATCTCCTTGGGATTTGTGCCCCCCTGGGATGGATCTCATTTTTTTTATAAATAAAGCTCAGGTTGCCTCTTCCAAGCTAGTTAGAGTTGGATTGAAGAGCTTGCTATTGTAATACCGTTGTAATCTTTTGATTGTTGAAATAAAGAAGCTTTGGAGGCCAAATGGTGTAATGCTCTCATATGTGTGGATTAAGCATTGTCTTACGGCTATTGATGTTGCCGGCTTTTCTCTCAAATTCTGCATCTGAACCCTGTCTGGCTTGAACGATTCAGCTGAATCAATAGGAGTATAGTTGGGCAAGTAAGGTTACTTGTTTTTCTTATATCTCATAGCATATATGTTAGAAGATCTAGATTATACATGTTTAATAAGTTTATTTGCATGTAATTCTTGTCTCTTTTTCATATATATATCCAGATCTCATGATTTTTCGTGCAGGATTGTGTGTTTAGCTTTCAGGTAGCAAGGATTGGACGAGCTGTGGATCTAGTTTGACTCCACTGTACATCCAAAAGCTTTGTGAAGACATTGCCCCTCTGTATTCCACTAACAAGTTTCCATTGCAGATCTGCTTCAGCAACAAGCACTTCTCTTCTCTTTTTCCTCCTTCAAAATCAATTTTTTTACCTGGTTACTTTGTTCACAGCTTTGATCTTGTTTAGATCTATTATCTTAAAGTAAATTTAACATAGATCTATCTTCTCAAAGCCCATAATCTAGATCTTGTTTTTAAAAGGTTTCATAAGCATTCTAGATCTAGCTTTAGGGAAATCGTCCTTTTTGCATGGATTTTTAAAGAGAATTTGTAGCTTGCATGCATTAGATTTCTGTTTTCTGTTATAAAAGATAAATCTAGCAATTAGTGCACATCATATTGGCTGCCTAAAAGGCAAGCCAAGATCCCAAGGAAAGCTTGCTTTCCTTGGTTCCTTTTTTACCTTTTTTAACTAGTTTTAACTTAGCTTTTTTTGGTTAAAAGTAAGCTGACCCAAAAGTACTTTCAGAGTGCTTTTGGGCATATTTCAGTCTAATAAGCTTGCTGGTTTTTAGCAGGTATAACAGAAAGGAGGAGTTGCTGTTCGAAAGTGACTTTTGGGCCTTCTGAACCCCCCCAGGGGTCTCCCTTTTTGACTGAAATCTTTAATTTTTTGCACTTTGTAAGCTCTTGGTTTCATTCTGTATAAGACTCAAGAGGCATCATATCAGTTTGCTGATATTGTAACCGCTGAAAATAAAAATAATTCTGAATAGGCTCTTTCGAGCTCATTCCCCATCCTCCCCTGGAGGAATTTGCGTCCGTGTCATTTTTTGCTTTTCGTTCATCTTTTTTCAATCTAGCGTAGTACTAATCTGCAGTGTAGTATACTTTGATTTAAAATCATTTCCATATTCCATTTCTATTGGTTTCAAAGTAACTTTAATACTTACCCCACGAGCCTCCTTTTGAGCCGAAAGGTGAAGAAAGGTTCGTGGTAGTCTAATTAGAAAATTGTGGTTCGTGGTAGTCTAATTAGAAAATTGTAGTTTTATGTTTCATTTGCTATCATCATTTGTTTCAGTAACCATAATAAAATCAACCCCTCATTGATTCTCCGATTGAGGTCCACTTGGACCGAAAGAGGTTCCTGGAGGGTTTTCTTTTTAACAAGAACATCCATCTCAAAATTTACTAAAATTGACAAGACTCTGGTGTGTATGCTCTGCACTTGGCTGCGGTTCGTCCGATCAGTCAAGCTGTATCAAATGCACTTGAGTGACTAGTATAATTAGGATTCACTCTCCCAAATTGACAAACCATCAGGTGAAAATCCAACACCTAGATCAAATCATTACGGTGGCAAAATACCCAAAGGAAGCATGAACTCCTGAAAAGTGACCTCAGGGCGCCGATCTCTGTCACACCCTAACGGGTGCGTTATGAACAATAGCCCCAGAGACTCCATTCAGCCCACATATTCCTTGCGGGTAGCTGTGAAGGTTTAGTTTTGGACATACTCCAAGTACTCTCGGGTATATCTGGAGTCCACCCCTTCGCCTAATTTTAATCAACTCATATTTCACATTAACTTAAAACGTACCAAGAGGCAATTGCAAAACATTCACTCCAAGCACATGCAAGTACATTGATTTTCTTTTGACTCCATTTTAAGGCACTGGTTATTTTCTTGCTATATATATATATTGTGTCTCAGCATTGTGCTTTCGTGCGCTCATTTTGCATCTTGTCATCTATGGTTGCTTATGGTTAATTTTCAAACTCCTAAATAATTCATTCAGTTTAACATCACCATACTAAGTAATTAGCTTTAGTAACTTAATAAGGTCTACTCCCCTTGGCTTCGTTAGGAGTTGAGCCTAAACGGAGGAGTCAAGAACAAGGTGACAGCCTTGACTCGAGACTTGCCCCCAAGGACACACCGAGTGGCTTGAAGATTTCTGCCACGTGACCCAGGTGTGTGAAAGGCGGCAACACTCTTAGTCTCAGCCCTGGAAGATGCAGGGTATTCGACATTGTTCCGGAGGGGGCATGTGTACATTTTTCCAGATAGAGATGATCTGGGCTATGTTTATATATACTTGGAGAGAGCGGGACTGATTGATCCACAATTTATTGGTGACCGGTTCGGTGAGCTGTACAAGTTTAGTGCACAGCCCATGATTGATGATTCGAACAAGGAGCAGGAGGCTCTTGAGGCTGCAATGGCGCCAAGGAAACAGTCTCGAGTTTCGATGGAAGAGAGGGAGTCTCTTTTGAGTACTGGCAGGAGGCTCAGCCAGCATGAGCGAACCAATGCTCAAGAGTGAGGAATTGATTCTCCTGGGAGCTCAAGGTTCAGGGTGGCTGCCAGAAGGTTGTCTTCAGATTCGAGTTCAGTGCAGGTTGTAGCCTTGGTTCTAGGTTCAAAGGGAGCTCCTACAACAAACAATGTTATGGATTTGAGGACGGGACCTGTTGATGATGGTAGTGAGTACCTCCCTCGCTAAGAGGGAGCGTTAGAGATTTAGCTCTGGAGGCACTCTGTTTGTTTTTGTCTTGTATGCAAAAGTGACCATGCACTAGCTAGGCTACTTTACTTTGTAATGTTGTTTTATAAAGTTTAAAGTGACTCTTATGTAAATGAGACTTTTTATAAAGTATTCCCTTGTTTTAATTTTATAAAGTGACTTTATGAGATAAAGTCCACTTGGTTCATAAAGTAAATGTGACTTTATTAAAATTAAATGTAACCGCTTTTGGGGGGGAAGTTTCTCAACCCTTGATCTTGAAAAGGCAAGATTTAATCTTGGCCTTTGGATTTAGGGATTGGGAAGGTGAAAAGTCACTCTCAAGTTATAAGAGAGAGCCTAGGGTAGTGTGCAAGACAAGTTGAAGGAAATCATTTTCAAGAGTGAGCATTTGATTGAGTTATTTGCAGAGAGAGAGGGAGCTGCAATTTTTCTCAAGTGGGCATGAATCCCAAGGAGAATTTTTTTTTCTCAAGAGGGCATGAATCTTAAGGAGCTGGACAGTTTTCCATGGCATTTAGTTTCTGCTGAGTTGTATTGTTCCGTATAGTCCGGACGGTACAACAGTGGCACAATTTCCAAGAAACAAATTTTGGGCACTATTTTAGAAAGTGATTTTTTTAAGCACAAAAGTTCATACAGTCTGTTGGGCACGTAAATCGAGGTGGTCACGAAATTCGAGGTGGGCACAAAATTCGAGGTGGGCACGAAAATCGAGAAATCTGGTACAGTCATTAATGCTGAAATAAATGTTGTTGTAAATTATTTTTCTGCCTGATAAATGCTGCAATAAAATTCTCTTAAATTGGTTTTCCTCAGGGTGGGGTTTTTCCAAGGTCACATTGACCAAAATTCTACTGTTTTATGGGTTTATCAGTCTACTGTTTTTATGTGTATTTCCGCTGCTACAAACTTAGTTTTTTCAGTGTTCGAGCTTCTGGTTGTTGGGTTTTATGCATGTGAAGTATTTTTACTTAATGACAGTTAAAGTCTGGAATCTGGGTTTAACTAAGTGTTTGGCAAAAGTCTGATTTTTTTAACAAAAGAACAATATCTTTATTCTTCCCCATTGACAAAAAATCAGACCTTTTCCAAACACTTAGTTAAACTCAGATTTCAGACTCTAACTGTCATTAAGTAAAAATACTTCAGATGCATAAAACCCAACAACCAGAAGCTGAAACACTGAAAAAACTAAGTCTGTAGCAGCGGAAATACACATAGAAACAACACACTGATAAACCCATAAAACAGTAGAATTTTGGTCAATGTGACCCTGGAAGAACCCCACCTTGGGGTAAACTAGTCCAAGAGAATTTTATTGCAGCATTTATCAGGCAAAAAAATAATTTACAACATTTATTTCAGCATTAATGACTGTACCCGATTTCTTGATTTCTGTGCCCACCTCGAATTTCGTGACCACCTCGATTTACGTGCCCAACAGACTATACGGAATAGTATGAACTGTATAGATTTGTGTGCTTGAATTTTTTTCACTTCTCGAAAATCGTGCCCATAATTTTTTTCTCGAAATTTGTGCCATTGCTGTACTGTATGGACTATACGTAACAATACAACTTAGCAGAAACTAAATGCCATGGAAAATTGCCTAGCTCCTTGGGATTCGTTCCCTCTTGAGAATTTTTTTTCTCTTTGGGACTCTTGCCCGCTTGAGAAAAATTGCAGCTCCCTCTCTCTCTGCAAATAACACAGCCAAATGCTCACTCTTGGAAATGCTTTCCTTCAACTTGTCTTGCACACTACCCTAGGCTCTCTCTTATAACTTGAGAGTGACTGCTCACAATATGCACTCTCAACTATCCACTTCCCTGCATCCACAGGTCTACTATAGCCACAACTCGAAACAACTGTGCCAAGAGAGAATTCTTTCTCGAACTTTGCAGCGTAACTCTCGATCTCAATTGTATCTTCAACCTATTCCTCCTTCTCTTGCTTGTCCCTCTTCTTATTAGAACATTGGCCAGCATAATGGCCAAATGCATTGCATGCATAATACCTGACTCTGCTTAGATCCTTCTTCTGTTCACTTCTTTGTTGCTTAGCCCCTCCCTTAGGGCTCTTCTTGGACTTCTTTCCTGTAGCTGATAGGGCAACATTCTCCTCTTCCTCCTTACTGTTTGATGAGCTACCCTGCACAAGACCTCTCCGGGTCTCCTCTTGCATGAAATCATCCCAGAGTCTATCCCAAGAAGGCAAGTTCCCCTTGGCTACTATAGCCTCCACAAAAAAAGCCCAAGGCTTTGCAACCCCATTCACAGTTGCCCACACTAGCCCAGTGCCAAAACAACCTCCTCGACTGTTGCAAGCTCATCTCTCACCTGAGATATGGCAAGGTAGGAAGCCACATTTTCAGATGTAGCCATCCTTATGCTCTTCAACTTCTCTCGCAGTACCATTTTTCGATTCTCATTCGAACTTTGGTATAAGCTGCTCAAGGCATCCCACATCTGATATGCACAGTCTTAACTTGAGATGTGAGGAATTACATGGTCTTTCACTGCATCAAGAATTATCCTTCTAGCCTTGATGTCTTTTTTGCTGAAGACTGATAATGCTTGTGCATTGGTGGAAGCGGGAACCTGAATAGGATTATAGCTTGTGTGTTATGTACCACTTCACTCCACAATTCATTTTTCTCCAATATAAGCACTATCCTAGCCTTCCATGGGACAAAATTCCCAGCCCCATCAAGCCTATCCTCCAACTTTAATGCGGTGGCCATTTCAATGCAAATTCACAATCCAACAAGGGCTGCTCACTGACAAAAGAAGACCCACTGACTGTCTGAAACTTTCAATATCCAAATCTGCTCCCTCAGCTCTGATACTATGTAAGTTTTTGAGTTATTTTCCCACCCCGGTTTCAAGTCACTTTCTTATTGTTCAATACCCAACCCAATGACATTTCTGCTGCATATCGATTTCTCATAAACAAATTGTACAGGAAACATTGGGAAAAATTCACTAATTTAAAGAACAGAATTTTAATGACAGCCACACATGAAATATTTCAGGCACAAGATATTTTGGCAAATTGCCCAGGCAAAACCCAACTTGGGGAAAACCCGTTTGAGAAAGAGTTTTTATTTTTCTTCAGTGCAAAATCACAGCAAAATGAATACACAGTTATCTCTACTTATCTCAACCCAGAAGACCAAAACTTATGCCTTGAAAACTGTGCTGAAGATGCCATGCTTTCTGTGCACAGACTGTCTAGAATTCTGTGCCTTTCTCAGGCCTGTTCAGACTGTTTCTCACAACCAAACAGCTCCTCGAAATGTGTACTAAACAGGGCCTTCATACTCGGTTTGTGTGCCAGCATTAGCAGCAGTACCTTTCCTCGATTTCTGGGTCCTTCTCAACCTCAAAATGCGTGTCAGCTGCTACAGGAACACTGCTGTACGAACAGCACTTTAACTGCTGTACTTTCACCTTGAACAGAGCGGCACTGCCTTGGAATGCATTCTACAAAACTGCTCCTCAAGCTGTGTGTATTCCATCTCGATTTCGTGCTGGTTTCTAGCAGAAATAACTGCTGAACTTCACCTTGAAATCCGTGCCAGGCATACTCCTGAAAATCGCATTAGTGGTTTGCTGCTGTATGACTTGGAAAATCGTGCCAGTTTCTGCTCCTAGGGATGCATGCTTGTATCTCTCTCTCAGAACTCGATTTGCTTTCCAACTCTCTCTTAGGTGAGTAAATGAGAAATGGGGTGCCTTTATTATTGTTTCCCTGTATTTTCATTTCAACTTCCTAGGGTGGCTGAAAGGTCACTAGATTAAGGGCCCACATTTAATCTTAGTGTTTTCTCATCAATGGATGAGAAAAAACACTTTTCTCTCCATTAATTATTCTCCCTCTCAACTCCACTTAAATTTATTTAAAGTCACTTTATTCTCCAAAGTGCATTAATTACTCATCTCAAGTAATTAATATGAGGGTCACGAATTTTTTCTTTGGAAAAATTAATACGAGGGTCATGTCTTTTGTCCCCTTTTATTGACTAAGGCACAAAGTCACTAGGGGAACACTTCCTTGCGTACAAAAATTCAACACAAACCAGATCTATAAAGGGCCGATCTGGGCTGTGAGCTAGAGGAGCTTTTCTTCTGGTAGTTTCTGTTGGGGTTTGGCTGTAGTGTAATTTAGTTTTTTGAGGAAAAAAATAGGGGAGACGACCTTGTGGGTTGAAGGTGGATCAAATGAGGCCTGCTGGTCATCCACAGCCGGTGAATAAATTGAATCTGCACCAGGATATGAATTAGTAAGCTAATCCGGAGTCTAGAGTGTGTGTGTGGAGGCCTGTGAGCCCATTTTCTGAAGATACACTGTGAGGCTTGCGTGCCGTTCTTGTGCCTATGTAACAAGATGGATCGGAAATCTGTGTGACCTATAATAATAAAATACTGAGATGTTGTAGTGGGATGTTGTAGTGGGCATTCTCTCGTCTTTTCTTGTTGCACCGGTGCTCTCCAACCTAGTATGGGGGAGATCCTGTCACGTTATGCTAGCCGACATAAATAAAAAATGAAAATATAAATTATGTATCGACTTAAAAAAAAAAAAAAACTAGCATAGATCCATTTTAAAGCCAGATCTATCAAGTACTGAGAGGGATCCAAATAATAAAAAATTGTACTCAAGAGATTGGATCCCTCTCGGTGCTTGATAGATCTGGGTTTAAAATGGATCTATGCTAGTTTTACTGTTAGTCGTGTTTGTTGTGTTTCAGGTTGTGAAGGTTCTGCAGCTGGAGTGACTGCATCAATGATACTGTGAACTATAGCATGCATTAATAAGTGCTAAGCACCCTTCCATTACCCACGGGTCAAACTTTCCAAGTATCTGTGAACCATTTTGATTTGTAAGATTAATTGTTATATAAGTGTTACTTTTACGACACATTTATTTCCTTTCAATATCTTATTGTCAGTTTCTTTATAATCATATCTATATCTCTTGCAGATATCCCCCAAATTTTCTTGTCGGTTTAAATTTAAGATTAACAATTAGATTGTTCTGTATGTCTTGACAACCAGTCGCTATCTGACTCAAACTATTGCATGCAACCAAAATATTTGCAAATGATTGTAGAATTGTTTCGAACTGCACATCTTTTAACATCCTTCCATCTTTGTTTTCAGAAATTCCTCTGAAAATGTTTACACAAGGAAATGAAAAAAAAAAAAATATATTAGGAAGAAGTAGGTGCAAGTTGAAAGGATTTCTGAACATTCAGGCTGAAGATTAATAATTTGTTCTGCATTATTGTACTTATATGGCATGATTAACTGTAATGAAGCTTTATACTTTATTTCCATTGAAGCTCTTTGTTTGGAAGAGATTATATCTATTGAAAGCTTCTTCTGTCCAGAAGCAGACAGTGGGGTTGAATCTGGATATTGGTGCCTTTTGTTGAGTATTAACATTGATTTTACAGATGTGCATGCTTAAATGGATTGGTTTCTGTCATGGGTGGTTCATTGTGAGCTGGTGGGTCTTGTTGGTATCCATTACGGGTATTGAATACAACAATGGTAAGATGGAAACATGATACTTCATCAGAAAACTAAATTCTTCAATTGGAAAACGTTGCCTATTATGTCAAATATGGAGATAATTATCCTGCAAGCTGTCTCCTTCAGTATTGCAATTTGCTGCATTGTCTGTGATGAGTTGCCTACCATCACCGAACCTCGGGTCTTCCAACGGCCTCATTGGAGATTCTATCCTAATAACAATTTTTTTTTTGGATTATTTCTCTTGGTATTTTACTATTTTGTTCTCAATTTGAGTTGGATCACACCTCTGTTGTTACAATTACTTAAAAAAGATGCATGGACGTTTCTGAATTTATGTAAGTCTGTCAAAATCTTGGTTTGTATTGATTGGTCATTGGGGTGTTGTATATGCATCAACGTGTAGGCTTTCATGCATCTAGATTCTATGGAGCTGTGAGATTCATTCGTTCCAGGGAAAAGCTGTTCATTTACCAAACTTGAGAAACTTGCTGCCTGTCAGATGCTTTAGGACAGTAAATCCTTTTTATGGATCCTCAAATTGCTTTGATGCCTATGTATCTGTTGACCATTGTTTTGTTCAGATAGGAAATGTCCCCTTGAGTAAATAATTGAGCTCTTGTAGACATATGTGAAGCCAGATATATGTAAAATCCACTACCAATTTGTGTTCAAAATCAGGCTCTGATTGAAGTAAGTTTGGGATAATAATATAATATTATATAGGCAACATTAGCAAAGCTGGTCAGTTGGCACAAACTCAATCCTAACATTACTGCAACCATGAGTTTATTTTTTGCTTCTGGACAAAGCAGGTTCAGCATAATTGTTGGTAGGTGGCTTTTCTCTCTTCTTGTCATGAGTTCAATTTCTGTTGCATTGGTGCAACCTGCTCCGTATTTTCTCTGTGGTCTTGGTAAGGCAGGTTTGTTCTATTGATGTTGCGGGAACTATTGGTCACTCTTCCAACCTTGAGGAGTTGCCATGGGCATAAGCAATATATGCTCCAGTGATGATGGCAGACTTTACTGAATAGGGGAACCGTCATCTATAGACAGGTGCAGGATGACTGCTCTGACACTGTTTATGACAGACAGTAATCCACATGTTTATTTTGTTCTTTTTCTTGAACACCTGCTGTAAAATATAGTAAAGATCTTTTAAAATAATGCAGGTGAGTTTCATAGAATAGGAATGAAAAGGTCTGTCATAAAAATCTTAGATTGAGAAAGGTCACAGAGTATGTCGGGTTGAACTTGATAACTGAGTTATGTACATCGTGTTCTTGCTGAAGCAGGTTATTTCTGCTTGGACTGGACAAGTGTGGCAAAGGTGACTGGCGGAGCATCTCCAGGAATTTTGTTATATCTAGGACTCCTACCCAGGTAGCTAGTCATGCTCAGAAATACTTTATTCGTATGAACTCAGCAAACAAAGACAGAAGGCGGTCTAGTATTCATGATATCACTAGTGTGAACGGTGGGGATACATCAACACCACAGGGGCCTATCACGGGTCAGGGGAATGGGTCTACAGGAGCTGTGGCAAAGCCTGCTAAGAGTTCATCACAGTCAGGCCTACCAAGAGTTGTTGCATATGGACCTGCTGTGGGTCAACCTATTTCTGGACCTGGAGGTTCTGCTGTTGGTACCCCCATCATGATTCCTCCTGGACATGTGCCCTATGTTTCAAGAGGACCTATTTCAGGACAAGTAGTTCCTGGTACTCCCATGAACATTGTGCCAGTTGCGTATCCTGTTTCTCAGTCAACCATGCATCAATAGCAAGAGTGCGATTGCTTAAAAGTGAAGGACTAAATCTAAATTGTACATGTAAATGTATGCTCTTTTATGTTTCCTCATAGTGTAAAGTAGGAAGCAGCTCTGCTCTGTCAACAAATCTGTATATGCTGGCGAACTTGTTTATTGTTGTCAGTCAGGACCATGTGTTTAAGTGGTGAAACAGTTCAAGATGTTCCTCTGTACAAAGAGTGTTTGAGATGGAAGCCATGACATCCGTGTCAGATATTGATAGAATTGGTGGCAATGATCTTAATTTTCCTTCAAATCTGGCGCAGTTTCAGAAATTAAGGAGCCGTTAACATCAGGTCAGTAAACTCAAAATTCATGAACAAAGTTGTAGTTAAAATATTCACAGTTTGGTACATGGTGCACTGAAATGTCAATTTCTTTTGAAAGTTTTCTTGCCTTTTTGCAACAAGGGAACTGCTTATTGTAATACAGTTCAGGAAGGTCATAGGTTTGGCATTTCGGATTTAAGCCAAACCATCCTTATCATTTTGCTTCCACTGCAGAAAGATTGTGTCTGCTTTGTCTATTAAAGTGGTCCACAAATGAACCTGAAAGATAGTCATTTTGAGTTTTATGAGCTGGAAACTCTTATTCTGTATTTGAGGTTATGATTTGCCACAACCTTTTGTAACTCAGCATCCTCCATTTGTAAGAGCATATGATCCCCAATAATGAACAGAAATTGATGCCATCTTGTGGCACAACCCTACTTATCTTTAGGGGGCAGTGTAAATAAGCATGTTTAAAGTTTATCTGCAATTGTCTTCATGGAAGAATGTGAAACGTTACTGGGTTCTATGGTATTCTATATATGAATATTGTTGGTTAATTTCAGTTGGTCTTCAGTGAATTCACTTGTCTTTCATTCTATATTACTATTGTCAACAATGGGAGGCTTTTCGTTGACGCTTCCACAGATTGTTCAAGTTTTTTGCTGGATCATTTTCGTCATGCGATTGACCTTTGTTTTTCTTTCCTTGTTTAGTGGATCTGGATATTTGCAATGCTTGTAAGAAAGCATAGTCTCCCATCCTGTCACATGTTATTCATTTTGTCTGTTTGTGATGATACTAAAAGGTGTGTGTTACAAGTCAAAGCCATTTTGCATGCCAATTACCAATGGACCCCTGGTTCAATGGTGATGTCAGTGAACTATTCAAGCATCCACCATGGTTTATTTTTGTTGTGGTCTGCCCCAACCAAATAGCATGTCTTAGAAGGGTTGAGGCTGGCAATGAGGGGAGTAGGTTCCTGGCAAATTTTATGGAATTGATATCCCTTAGATTTGTTACTTAATGTGAATTTTCCAAACCTTAGGAGACTACTGTCCTTATGGTGTCAACTAAACAAGGCTGTTATATAGTTGGAAATAAACAATGGCAGGATAAACATAATACACAGATAATTACTCATTCAAATTAAATTTTCATTAACTGAAAGTTTGCAAGGAAACCTTCACAATTGTCAAATTACACTGTACGCTACACCCAAAACAAAACATATTTGCACACTTACTGAGGAAAATCTGCTTGCCAGAATATGAAAAAGCAACTTTTTATATGGCCTGTCTGTATGAATGTACTGGCTTGTTCCGTATGACTATGGATATGTCCGTATAGAATCTGTATGAATGTATGGACTTGCTTGCTGCTTTTTTCCTGTTGTTTGACTTTGGCTCCTTTTTGGTGCTTTAAACTCTGCTCCACAGATGAATGAAATCTCCTTTTGACAAAACTTTATTTGAGTGAAATGAACATGTCTCTTAATCCTCTACCTTGAGTTGTCTTTATACTTGAGCTAAAACCTTAAATCTTAGTGAGATGTATGGTTGAGATTAATCTAAATTATTAATGTATACAAATACACTTTATTAGACTCAACAACTAAATACAAGGCTTTCATTTTATTTCTATAGTGAATTACAAAATGGATTTGACTCGAATTGCTTTCGACATGTTTGACACTAAACCTGTGCAGAAGTTCTTGTTTGAGCTACAATCTTCAACACTTAACTTCCTGTACATCATGGGATCCACCAAATTTGAATATGAAGTTGTTACCTTCAGATTAATGATCATGGGTGTGGCCATAGGTTTGTATTCCTCCATTTGAATTCTCTAAAGGATCACTACTGTATAATTACCCTGCCCTAGGAAAATTGTAATATCCCCAAACATGCTAGGCTTAAGATATTAGTTCTGGTTGTGTGATTTCAACAAACAGCTTGCATGTGTATTCATTGGTTTTTTTCTACAAGCAGATGGCATACATTCTAAAGAATATATTTTGTCAAACACAATCCAAGTATCCCAAGCACACATGAAATATGAGAGAGAACATGAGCATTTTATTATGAAATGGAAACTCAGATCACGAGGACATAAGTTCTAATGGCTGTTATGGCAGCTACAATACATATTCTAAGGGTTTTGCCAAACTCCAATGAAAACTTATTTCACCAAAACGCTCCATATGAGATCAAATAAAAAACATAATGAAAGTGGGGTGTTACTCATCCTTGAACATTCTTTTCGGTGCACCTTCTAGGTCTTTCCCCTTTGACTTATTCCTCATTCCCCTTTTTAATTAAATGTCACTTTAAAAATATAATATATCCTAGCTAAGTGACAATAAATAAATCCCTTGGACTCCCTTTTCTCAACTGATTATAGCTTACATAAATCATATAGGCTATTACGTCATCTTTTAATCTTGATCAAATGGAAGGGGACATCACAATCCTCCCTTCTCAAAGATTGTTTGTTCTCAAGCAATACCACCGGAACTTGATGCTCTAACAAATGAACTAGACTGAAACTAGAAATGATACTAGGGTTCTAAACCAACTGGGAAGAGGTGAAGTATCTTTCACTTGATACGTGGTTTGGTAGGGTACTGACACAAGAAACCTCCTAACTACTATCAGTAAGTCGAGCAACTTGATACTGCAACAACTCGATCAACCTCTCAAAGAACTGCTCTACTAGGGAACCAATCTCATGAAGGTGAAAACAAGCTCTCACCTTGCCTTTGTGTTAGCCGTTGATATGCTTAATACTGAAATCCTAGGGTCCCAAGCTAATCTCAGAAAGGGACCACCTTGCTGATGTTGTGCCACTTTGATCGTAACTATTCGATTGTCATGCTTAGTCTGCATCCTCCTCTCATGAAACTCCAAGTTGAAATACTTGTAAGGGATGAAGCTACCACCAAGAATAGTGGCTTGCATAATCATCCAGGTGAAGTCACAACTTGCAAATCTACTGCAACAATATTTCGAATACCAAAAAAGGAGGTCTATCTTGATCATTTGAAATGACTTCGAGTTGCTCATGGACTCTAAACATCTCTCCACTAGATAGCTCTGTCACGTGTGCTACCCCATATTTTGAAGAAATAATCGAGAAGTGTGTGGACTAGTCAATTATTGCATACAAACTATTTGCCCATTGCAAACTTGGTGAACTTGTGATGTAATCTTCCAACATACTCTCCCACTTCATCCCAGAAATGGTTAAAGACTACATCAATCCTGTGGGATGAGTGCGCTTTGACTTGCTCTTTCGCTAGTATACTCTCCCATATCTTCCTCGACATTGCCCGTGAAGCCCCTCCATGCGAACCTCTAGGGCCTCCCTGGATGATGTGAAACATTCTTTGCTTCTAGCACTAATATACAAAGTGCTAACCCAAGAATCCCCCTGACTTCCTTTGATAGGCCAGACAGTCATAAGTTGCACAAACTTGGTCAACTCCTCAGAAAGGCCACTACACGCATCTCAAGAGTAAACTGCATAAAACTAAAACTGACCATCTCATTTGTATCGACTGTCGCGCTGTCAAACATTGTAGTTCTCGAGTCCCAAACTAATCTCCAAGGGGAACCACCATGCTGACGCTACACTCCTCTAATCATGACTGTTTGATCATCATGCTCAAAATGCGCTGTACTCCTTGACCCCTAAGTTGAACTCACTATCTTGGATCATGTCTTGTCAAAGCATCTCACTGAAGTCAAAGTCCGCCAACTTATGGATAGACTCAATCTTGGGTATCGTGAGGGAAATTCTACCTTCCATATAGAACATAGCCCAACAACTCCTCTCACAACATCCTCACAATGACACATGCCAATCACTGTTATGATCCTATCGATCATCCTCGTCATCTGAAGTAGTCTATCACTTTGATGAATACCAAGATCCCGCCACCAATTTGGAGGTCCATCCATCCCAATGTCTGCTGAAACCTCTGTGAACCTATCCAACAGAGCCTAGATCTCCTTTTGTGCACTTTGCGCACTAATCACATGATCCAAATGAAAGACCTCTAATATGGCCACAATGCCCCTTGTCTCATTCCACTGGCTCTAGTGACCCTCTTATGTCATACTGTATACCATGAGGGCATCAAATAACCGCCTGTAAGCTTGGAAAGTGACTAGTGCATGGGTCAACCCCAAAGGTATGACCAAGAACTCCTACTAAAGTCGAGGAGTAGACCTATATCATTCTCCATGCCCTTCATTTGATGATATCCAAATGAAGGTTGATTCGAGGGATATACTACTCTTTGAAGCTCACCCACCCTCTCACCTATCTTGGGTAAACTAAACTTAGTGGTATGCTCAAGGTATTTGTTGTTGAATTTTTAGCATTAGCATGAATACTTTTAAAATTTGTAGACTAACATCACAAATGATAAGTGCAATAAATAACATCAACACATCAATAAACTGAACATAAGAATTTTTCACTGGGGAAACCTTTAAAGGACCAAAACCCCAAAAGCATTAGTAATTCATCTCGTAAATGAGATGACTGAGTTCTTCAATGAATTCTCAAACCCTAACAGGTTTGTTCAATAGATCCACAATTACATAGAAAATAATCCTTTTACAAAAATTCCCAATTAGGACTTTTAGCAAATTAGGGCTTGCTGCCCTAATCTTTCTCTCCTGCCCAGAAAAAAAACAGGATTCTTGAACTTCTGTTTTCCTTGCCCAAATTTCCTTTTTGCCTGCCCGGAGTTTCTTTCTGCCTGCTTATGACCTGCTCGGGTTGTTGTTGCCCTACCTGAACCTGCCCGGACCTTGTTGGGTTGTTGTTGCCCTGCCTGTAGGGTTTGCTTTATCTGCCTGAGTTCTGTCTGGGCAACCCGAGCTTGTGGCCGAGCCTCTGCAGCTGCTCGTGGTGCTTAGCAAATCTTTGTCTGCTGGGCTGAGGTCTGTCCGGGACTGCCAAGAGCCCGTAAGGGCTGCTGTGGGTGCCCGGAGACCCTTAGTAGGCTACCCCGAACCTTGCTAGGGTTTCCTATAGGTGGCCGTGGGCAGCAAAGGGCAGCCCAAGCCTTGCTAAGGCCTGCCTGAGTTGATAGCAGAGGGGCCGACCCCTATAGAGGGCTGCCCGAAAAATAGAGAAGGTTGCCGCGAGGTTTTGCAGCCTGCCCGAGATGTATCTCAGCTGCCTGTGATTTGAGGAGATTTCCTGTGAGAATCCTGAGGTAGCCGTGAAGAGGAGAAGAGGTAGGGTTAAACCCTATGTTGGAGGTTTTGCAGTCATATGGAAATAGATCAGAGTGTGATTTGGTTGTCATTGATGGCAACATAATTCGAAGCATATGATCTAGATGAGCAGAGGACTCAGAAGAATCCATGGCTTGTGCAGAGATTTGATAGATAAGAGTAAACCCACACAAGAGATCATCGGACAGAAGGAATTTCGCTGGTTGAAAGAGCGAGGAGGATAAAAAGGTGTTGAGTTGTGAAATCAGAAACTAATTACTAAGAAAGAGATGATGATCAACGGACAAGGTTGATTGTGGAAGCATATCAACGGCTGACAACGATTTCGATGGGAGAATTGCCGTGGATTAATAAATTTCTGATGTGCGTGAAATTTTTATAAAGACTGCCTTATGGTATTTGAAGTCCACAGTCAATCTAGATTTGATGTTCCTCAACGATTTCGTAGAGTCAACTAGTAGGTGAGTTAATGATAAGATTGGTAGCGAAATTTTAATGTAATATGCTCTATAACATTTGGAGTCCATTGTAGATCTTGTGGACCAGAATGCAATGGTTATCAATAATTTTGCTTGTCGAAATAGGAGGTGAGTTAACAAAAGAGGCTGGACGCGAAATTATTGTGAGAATCAAAGTTTGAAAGAAAATCTGTTGAACAGATCCGACGGCCAGGAGTGAACCCGCACAAAAAATCAACAGCGTAGAAGGAGTTCTGTAGGGGGAAGGCGGAAAGCAGAAAGCATGGAAGTTGTTTAGCAAAATATTGAAAACCCGAGTTCCACATCTCACACCGGATCTAAGATCGACGGTCGGGAAAGGGTGCACAAGAAATCAACTACGCGGAAGGAGTTATGCAGGAGGAAGGCGGAAAGCGGAAAGCATGGAAGTTGTGTAACAAAATACTGAAAACCTGGGATCCGCATCCCGCATCGGATCTAAGATCGACGGTCGGGAAAGGGTGCACAGGAAATCGACGGTGCAGAAGGAGTTTTGGAAGCGGAAGACGGAAAGCGGAAAAGTATGGAAGTTGTTTAACAAAATGTTGAAACCCTGGGATCTGCATCCCGCATCGGATCTAAGATCGACAATTGAGAATTGTTGTACAAGAAATCGACGACGTGGATTGAATTTGTAGAAAAGGATGTGCGAAAGTAGGTGTTTGATTTCAGATCAACGGTCAATAGAGAGGCTGCACGAAATCGACGGTGCGAAAGAAGTCATGCAGAAAAGGACTTGCGAAAGGCGGAAAGCGGAAATCGTAGAATGATATTTGGAAAATCACATATCCAATATCCGATTTTCTTCTAAGATCAACGGTCACAGAGACCTTGAAGAAGATCAATTGTGCGGAAATAGAATGGAACCAAGAGCACGGAAACTCTAATTTGTTGAAGAAAGAAAATTGCGGAAGAGTCAAGTTGCAGAAAATGACAATTGCGGAAGAAGCCAAATGATGAGGATATGTTGCAGAAACTCATGACTACTCAGCGATTGGACTTCTTGTCTGTCATAAGGCATCGAATGGTTTGATCAGTTATGGAAATGGGCCGTCAAGCATACGAACAGGGAAAGGGTACAAGGACAGATATGCATAAAATGATGTGCATGATGAATGGATGGGTGCGCTCTCTGTAGACAGAGAATTGGTGCATGGATCGTTGTCGAAGTGGAGATTACAGAATGACAGATGACTCTGAGCTCCTTCAAGAATATTCATAACATAGACAATGAGGGGAACCAAGATGCATAAGAAAATCCAGGAGTAGATCAGAACATAGTTGGTATGCATTGTTAGAGTCTGTTTTTCTACATATTGTACTGAACATGTTTTAAGTTTGAGAAACAAGGGTGGTAGGGTGGTTCTAGGAAAAACATGTTGTCTTCTTTGTACAAGTGGAAGTTGGTTTTTTCACTCATTTGCAACTGGACAATATTATTTTAGTGGGCACTAGAAAAACATGAGGGTTGGTGCTCTCTACAAGAAGAATTTTGTAAAACAAAGGTGGCAACCTCTTTTGAGTAGGTGCTCAAATAAAGATGAATATTTGTCTGTCTCTATCATGTGTGTGTGATTGATAATCTTCATCTCTTATGTTATACTTGTTGCATTATCATAACTATAAATCTGTAATCAGTAATAAGGGTTTAAATATTGAAATGATGGTTTAAGCTTTGGAATAACCGATTCACCCCCACTCTCAGTTATTTGAGTAATTTCAGCAATTGATATCAGAGCGGGTTCCTTTAGTCTAAAGGTAGATCTGGAAGCTTAAACATGACATGTTATGAAGGGACTTCATCCAATAAGGTTCCTCTGTTTGATGGAACAAACTTCGCTTTTTGGAAGGTTAGAATGAGAACTTATATAATGTCATTGGAAGCTGATGTTTGGGATGTAGTAGAGACTGGCTATGTAAAGCCAGTTGTGCTAGCCTTAAGAGATGACAAGCTATATTTTAGTTTTAATGCCAGGAAATGAATGCTATTCTATGTGGTCTTGCAGAGGCTGAGTTTGTTAAAGTAATGCATCTTGATTCTGCGAAAGAGATGTGGGATAAGCTTGTAAACAGTTATGAAGGAAGTGAAAAAGTAAAGAATGCCAAACTACAAACATATATACTAAAATTTGAATAGCGAAAGATGAATGAGGATGAGACAGTGAGTAAATGTTTCCTAAGAATAGAAGAGATTGTGAATTCCATGAAGGGTATTGGCGAAAAGTTTGATGAAGCATTCCTAGTTTAGAAAATTTTAGGATATCTTCCTGAGAGATTTAATCCCGAAGTCTTAGCAATAGAAGAATTTAGTGATCTTAAAACTCTGCCTATTGACCAACTTCTAGGTATTCTGAGTGCCTATGAAATGAGGATTGGTAAAGACAAATCCACCACCAGAGAAGCTTCCTTTAAAGCAGATAAACACGCCGATTTTGAAATGGATGTGGCTGAGGAAAAATTTGTAAGGAGGATGAAGAAAAGGTTCAGGTAAATACAAAGGCAAGATTCCCTTTAAATGTTTTAAATGTGGTAAAATATGTCATTTTGCATCTAAATGTCCCCACAAGCACAAGAGGCAGACCTCTGATGATGATGTAAAGTATACAGTCAATAAATACAATAAAGAGGCTAAACACAAAAAGAAAAGCATGTGTGTAAATGATGTTGATTCTTCAGAAGAGACAGACAACGATTCATCTGATGAAGATGACATGAATAACTAGATGCTTATGGTCAACTAATAGGTGAGTTAAAGATCAGATTGGGAGCGAAATTTTAATGTAATATGCTCTATAAAATTTGGAGTACAATGTAGATCTGCGTGGACCCAGATCTAATGGTTATCAATCATTTCGCTCGTCGAAATAGGAGGTGATTTAACACAATAGGTTGGACGCGAAATTACTGTGAGAATCAAAGTTTGAAAGAAAATCGTTGAACAGATCCGACGGTCAGGAGTGAACCCACACAAGAAATCAACGACGCGGAAGGATTTTTGTAGGAGAAAGGAGGAAAGCGGAAAGCATGGAAGTTGTTTAACAAAATATTGAAAACCCGGGATCTGCATCCCGCACTGGATCTAAGATCGACTGTCGGGAAAGGGTGCACAAGAAATTGAAGGTGCATAAGGAGTTATGCAGGTGGAAGGAAAAAAATGGAAAGCATGGAAGTTGTTTAACAAAATATTGAAAACCTGGGATCCGCATCCCGCACCAGATCTAAGATCGATGGACGAGAAAGGGTGTACAAGAAATCAACGATGTGGAAGGAGTTTTGCAAGAAAAAGATGGAAAGCGGAAAAGTATAGAAGTTGTTTAACAAAATGTTGAAACCCCGAGATCCGCATCCTGCATTGGATCTAATATCGATGATCGAGAATGTTGTACAAGAAATCGACGATGTGGATTGAATTTGCAGAAAAGGATGTGCGGAAGCAGGTGTTTGATTTCAGATCAACGGTCAGTAGAGAGGCCATAAGAAATCGACGGTCCAGAAGAAGTCACGCATAAAAGGATGTGCGAAAGGCGGAAATCGTAGAATGATATCTGGAAAATCACATATGCAATATCCGATTTTCTTCTTAGATCAACAGTCATAGAGAGATCAAAGAAGATCAATGGCGCGGAACTAGTACTGCGGATTTAAAACTACGGAACCATGAGTGTGGAAACTCTGATTTGTTGAAGAAAGAAAATTGTGGAAGAGCCGAGTTGTAGAAAATGACAATTGGGGAAGAAGCCAGATGACGAAGAAATGTTGCAGAAACTCATGACTACTCAATCATTGGACTTCTTGTCTGTCATAAGGCATCGAACGGTTTGATCAGTTATGGAAATGGATCGTTAGGCATATGAACATGTAAAGGATTTAAGGATAGATATGTATAAAGGGATGTGCACGATGAATGGATGGGTGCGCTCTCTGCAGACAGAGAACTGGTGCATGGATTGTCATCGAAGTGGAGATTACAGAATGGAAGATGACTCTGACCTCCTTCAAGAATATTCAGAACAGAGACAATGAGGGGAACCAAGATGCATAAGCAAATCCAGGAATAGATTAGAACATAGTTGGTATGCATTGTTATATCTAATTTTATACATATTGTACTGAAAATGTTGTAAGTCTGAGAAACAAGGGTGGTAGGGTGGTGCTAGGAAAAACATGTTGTCTTCTCTGTACAATTTGAAGCCTGTACAAGTGGAAGTTGGTGATTTCACTCAATTGTAGCTGGATAATGTTATTTTAGTGGGTGCTAGAAAAATACGAGGGTTGGTGCTCTCTACAAGAAGGATTTTGTAAAAAATAGGTTGCGGCCTCTTTTGAGTAGGTGCTCAAATAAATATGAATATTTGTCCGTCTCTATCATGTGTGTGTGATTGATAATCTTCATCTTTTCTGTTATACTTGTTGCCTTATCATAACTATAAATCTGTAATCAGTAATAAGGGTTTAAATATTCAAAAATGTTTTAAGCTTTGGAAATAACTGATTCACCCCCTCAGTTATTTGAGTAATTTCAACACCCTAGATGTTGTAAAACTGATAAAAACATAGTATAGGGTTCATGAAAAACAAGTGTGAATGCCCTAGCTAAACTCATCCATGCTAGGTCATCACATCAATCTTTATTCTTTTCAATAACCAACAATTTATTCTGTTGGAGCAACTGTACATGTGAGAGCAAGTGTGTGTGTAATAATGAACACACACACAACTATAAAGACAACTCAAGGTAGAGGATTAAGAGACATGTTCATTATTATAAAATAAAATTGTTATAAAATAATAATATTTTGTTCTTATTTTGAGAAAAGAACAAAATATTATTATTTTATTCTTTTCTCACTTTGACTTTTATCTTTAGTGGCACTAAAGGTCTTTTTGCATTTTTACTTTGACACCTTAGGGGTAGTAAGGGTCCTTATGTAGTTTAGACTTTTGCTTTAGCCTTCTTCAAGCGCCCTGTGGTAAAAAAAAGTGGTCTTTCATCCCCACTCAAAGTACATCATCATAAATAGAGATAATTACTAATGCTTTTATCTCACACTCTGTGTGACACCAAGGTTAGATATTAAGGTGTCTTAACCAAGGGTAGCTAAGCCTTAGAGAAGATCACAAAGCCCACTGATCGAGGGTTAGAGTGCCACACATGCTTGGACTTGGTCTAGGGTTTATAGTGTCATCCTGGTAATAGATCAGGTGCCTCAGCCATAGGCTACATAATTTGACACAAGGTCAAATACTTGGTAACAGACCAAGCGTCTCCATTCTCTCGGAGAATGGCCCAGGCTGAGTCCCTAGTCTTGGACTAGGTAAATTCCTGGTAACTGACCAGGTGCCTTCATTCAAAGAATGACCACTCAGCTCTAGGCTGAGTCCCTTAGTGCTAGATTGGTTCCATATCTTGGTCCTGGACCATATATCCCCTTTCAATAGAATGGTCACTCAACTCAAGGTTGATTCCACACCTTGGTCCCAGACCAGGTGTCTCCATTCTCTTTATAAAATGGATCCCGATGCTTCTTAGAAAAATCAATACTCCCTCTTAGTGAGAGATGCATTCTTTGCCTTGTCAAGCTTATCACGAAAGTATACGAACTTTGATGCTGTCAGATGCTTGGTCAATATATCTGTGATCTATTCATCCGTACGAATGTACTGCAACTTTAGAGCACCTCTTTGCACTAGGTATTTGATGAAATGATACTTCATTTCAATGTGTTTCGATCTATCATGAAACATCGGGTTCTCCGAAAACTTAATGCAACTTTGATTATCACAATGGATGATCGTTGATTCAAGCTTTCCACCGAACATATCAGATAGACGTTTTCTAAGCCAAACTTCTTCCTTGCAGGCATCACTTGTAGCAATATACTCTGCCTCAGCTGTACTCTGAGCTATGGAACCCTGCTTCCTACTGGACCAAGAGATCATTGCAGATCCCATACTGAAGCAGTAACCAGAGGTGCTTTTCCGGTCTACTGCACTGCTAGCCCAATCTGAATCAGTATATCCCGATAATAATACTCTACTACTGGAAGTATACCTGAGCCCATAAGTGATAGTACCTCGCACATATCTGAGTACATGTTTAGCACCTACTTAGTGTATGTGCTTCGGACTAGACATGAACTGACTCAGAGCATTCTCTATGTAACAGATATCTGGTCTCGTATGCACGAGATACATCAAGGATCTAGTAAGATGTATGTACAGAGTATAGTCCACACTTTGTGAACCGATGGCTCAGTCACACAACTTTGTCAAGTTAGTAGTCATGGGTATGCTCATGAACTTGCAATCCTGCATCCCAAATATCTGCAAGATGTCTATTGCATACTTTCCTTGTGTCAGGAAAATCTCGCCTGGATTTTGTCAGACCTCTAAGCCAAGGAAATAATGCATTAAATCGAGATCCTTCATCTCAAATTCAGAGGTAAGTTCCCTCTTACACTATTCTATCAATTGTTCATCACCTGTAAGAAACAAGTCATCTACATATAGAACAAGGATCAAGACATGATTATGAACAACCTTAAAGTACAAGTTAGAATCAACTGTACTTTTGGAAAACCCCAAGCCGTGGAGAAATCCATCCATCCTCGCATACCAGACTATCGAAGCCTGTTTCAGTCCATGCAAGGATTTCTTCAGTTTACACACATGGGTCTTATTCCCATGAGTCACAAAGACTTAGCTTGTTCAATATGGACTTCCTCCTTAATATTTTCATTGAGGAAGAAAGTCTTTACATCCATTTGATGTAACTTTCATTTGAATACCGTAGCAAGAGAAATGATGGTTCTAATGGTAGTATACCTAGCCATAGGAGCAAATGTCTCATCATAGTCAATGCTTTCTTTCTGAGTGAAGCCATGAGCTACGAATCTAGATTTATACATCTCCACACTGCCATCAATGACATGCTTGATTTTGTAAAGCCATATGGATGTCACCACTGGCTTTCCTGTTGGTCTGGGAAAAACTTCCCACACATCATTCTTCATGATTGAAATGTACTCTTTAATCATGGCATCAACCCATACCTATTGATTTGTTGCTTCTTCGTATGAGGAAGATTCTGCACCGATGAACAGGCTCATAAGACCAGAGTACTTCTGTGGTCTTATGCTTTCTCTAAAAGTCCTGGGAGGAGATCTATACTTCTCGGCTTCTTGTGCCATTTCTCGGTACCAAGCATGTCTCCTTTTGGAAGGAGGAACTTCAAGAAGTTCTTCTGGTGGTCTTTCAGTGTCCTGAAGTGCATCTGGAATTTGATCCTCAAATTTCTCTTCCTCCTTCTGAATTTATGAATCTGGAAACTCAAGGGGAGGTACTTCATCTTCATTTGAAAGTTCCTGTGCTTGACAGAACATAGCTTCATCATGGAAGATCACATCTCTATTGAATTCCATGTACCTATGTCTAGGTACATAGATACGATAGGCCTTCGAGCAATCACTATACCCGACAAATATACATTTCTTACCGGATGGCTCTAGCTTGGACCTCTTTTCCTTTGGCACATGAATGTGAACCTGAGTGCCAAATATCCTCATGTGGTCAACTACAGGTTTCTTTCTGGTGAAGAATTATTCTGGAGTCTTATCCCCCAATATAACATGAGGACTTCTGTTCTAGATATATACAACAATATCTGCAGCTTCAACCCACGAGGATAGAGGAAGCTTTAGATCGATAAGCATGGCTTTAGCAGCTTCATAGATCGTTCTATTCTTCCTTTCTACAACCCCATTCTACTGAGGATTGTATGGCACTGTCAGCTCTTTCTTGGTTATTGCTTCTCAGCAAAAATCATCAAACTTATTAGATTCATACTCACCTCCGTTATCTGATCTCAAGATATGGATGTGTCTGCCAGTTTGATTAACTAATTTTCAATCAGAGCCTTGAACTCTTTGAACCTGCCAAAAGTTTCACTTTTAACCTCGAGGAAGTAAACCCATGACTTCCGAGAGTGATTATCTATGAACAAGACATAATATAAGCACCCACTCAAGGAGGGTTAAGACATAGGCCCACAAAAGTCAGAGTGAATCAAATCTAAAATGTCTTTAGATCTATTCCTACTTATGGAAAATGATTTCTTAGTGTTCTTACCTAGAGCACATCCTTGCAAATTCCATCATGTTTTGGAGATACCTATGGCATATCTATGACCATCTTCTACAAGCCTGGAAGAGCCGTGTAGTGAAGCTGTTCAAATATTCTATGCCACAACTCACATGGATCAACTGTATTATGTACCAAAGAATGAGTGGAATATTTGGAAGCCTTGTAAAGGCCTCCCTCTCAAGGATAATTTTAGGGGCGAATTTAAGCCCAGTGGGCTATTTTTCCATGTTTTTCTCTAAAAAATGATTTACCATTTTCTATTTTTTGAAACCTTGTTTTGCCCAATTTTGATGGGGTAAAATTTTTTCACTCTAAAAATCGCCAAGTTATTATATAAATGATATAAAATTCTTGGATTTTTTTTTTTTGAAACATATCGCCTATCATTTTATAGTTGCCGTTTTAAGAATTGGTAATATTCGCCAACATTTATACACTTTTAAATAAATATGGTTCCTTAAAATCATCCCTGCTTCCTCTCGAATAAGGTCATTTTCTTCTAAAATAGTTGTAAGCCTAGCTTTCCAGGAGTTGTAGTTAGTTGAACCTTAAAGTTTCTCTTCGTCTGAAAATGTTGATGGCCATCTATGTCACTTAGTTAAATGTCAAGTCTGCAAAATATCCCAAGGTCTACGAATACAACAACTATTTCTTCTTACAAGGTCTTCACATGCTAAGCTCTGATACCATGTTGAATTTTTAGCATTAGCATGAATACTTTTAAAATTTGCAGACTAACATAACAAATGATAAGTGCAGTAAATAACATCAACACATCAATACACTGAACATAAGAGTTTATTACTAGGGAAACCTTTAAAGGACAAAAACAAAAAAACATTAGTAATTCATCTCGTAAATGAGATGATTGAGTTCTTCAATGAATTCTCAAACCTTAACAGGTTTGTTCAATAGATCCACAATTACATATAAAATAATCCTTTTACAAAAATTCCCAATTAGGGTTTGCTACCCTAATATTTCTCTCTCTTGCCCCAAAAAAACACAGGCTGCCCGAACTTCTATTTTTCCTGCCCGAGTTTCCTTTCTGCCTTCTCGTGACCTGCCCTGTTGCTGCCCTGCTTGAACCTGCCCAGACCCTGTTGGGTTGCTGTTGCCCTGCTCGGATCTTCCCGAGTTATGGCTTGGCAGCCCGAGCCTGTGGACAAGTCTTTGTTGCTGTCGCTGGTGTTTAGCATACCTCTATCTGCTGGGCCGAGGTCTGTCCGAGACTGCTCAGATCCCATAAGGGCTGATGTGGGTCCCTAGAGACCCTTAGCAGGTTGCCCCGAGCCCTGCTAAGGTTTCTTGTAGGTGGCCATGGGAAACAAAGGACATTTCAAGCCTTGTTAGGGCCTTCCTGAGTTGATAATAGAGAGACCAAGCCCTATAGAGGGCTGCCCAAAAAATAGAGAAGGCTACCATGAGGTTTTGCATCATGTCCGGGATGTATCTCAGCTTCCTGTGATTTGAGGAGACTGCCCATGAGAATGCCGAGGTAGCCATGAAGAGGAGAAGAAGCAGGGTTAAACCCTAGCTGCTATACAACTTATAAAACCCTAGTTTAGGGTTTATGAAAAATAAGTGTGAATTTCCTAGCTAGACTCATCCATGCTAGGGCATCGCATCAATCTTTCTTCTCTTCAATAACCATCAATTTCTTTTATTAGAGAAGCTATACCTAGGAGAGAAAGTGTGTGTAATAATGAAATTGATTGATCTTCTTTTATATCCTTTGAGTCACTTATAAGTATATCAAAACTCAAAAGAACAAAATATTATTATTTTATTCCTTTCTCACCTTTAGTAGTACCAAAGGCATTTTTTCACTTACACTTTGACACCTTAGGGGGTACTAAGGGTCTTTATGTATTTTAGACTTTTGCTTTAGCCTTCTTCAAGTACTCTGTGGTCAAAACAAGTGGTCAAGGTGGTCTTTCATCCCCACTCAAAGTACATCATCATTAACAGAGAGAATTACTAATGCTTTTATCTCACACTCTGTGTGACACCAAGATCAGATACTAAGGTGTCTTAATCAAGGGTAGCTAAGCCTTGGGGAAGATCACAAAACCAACTGATCGAGGGTCAGAGTGACACACATGCCTAGACTTGATCTAGGGCTTATAGTGTCATCCTGGTAACAAACTAGGTGCCTCAACCATAGACTGCATAATTTGACACAAAGTCAAATACTCGGTAATAGACCAAACGACTCCATTCTCCCGGAGGATGGACCTTAGCCCTGGGCTAAGTCCCTAGTCTCAGACTAGGTAAAATCATGGTAACTGACCAAGTGCCTCCATTCAAAGAATGACCACTCAGCTCTAGGCTGAGTCCCCCAGTGCTAGACTGGTTCCACATCCTGGTCCCAGACCAGATGTCACCATTCAACATAATCGTCACTCAATTCAAGGTTGAGTCCCCCAGTGTTGGACTGGTTCCATATCTTAGTTTCGAGCCAGATATCCCCATTCAAAAGAATGGTCACTCAAATCAAGGTTGAGTCCACACATTGGTTTCGAACTAGGTGTCTCCATTCTCCTAAGAGAATGGTTCTCGATGCTGCTAAGAAAAATCAACATTTGTCAATAGGTCTCCCTGGAGGAAACACTCTGAACCTCCACTATACACTACCGTGTGCTAATGGATATCCCTACGTGCTACTCCTGGTCACTAAATCACCCTGGACCATTTCGTATCTTGTACATTAAGGGAATTTTGAGGTCTAAAATGAGCCTCATAAGAGAGATAATAAAATATTATGAGTTATGCATTTTGTAGGGAATGCATATTTACAACTCATCTCTTACACTATAACCAATGCAATTATGGTTAAGTTAAATTGAAAAGATGTTTAAAATAAACTAATAAAAAAATCATCTTTAATATGACTAAAAGTAAATTACCATTGAGTAGATAAATTACTTTTAAATATAATATGATTGATATGACTAAAAGTAAAGTACTTTTGAGTACATAAATTACCTTTGAATATAATACGATGAATGTATTTATAAAGTAATATACTCATAAAATAAAATATATTAATTTTAAAATTTGAAACATAAGTTAGTTCTTCAATATTCAAAATATGTTTATAAACCATGTATTTATAATTTTGAATTTTAAACATAAAATTATATTTAAATGAATAAATTGTCATTTCTTATATATATATATTAAAAATAAAATTAATTTTAAAATATAAATATAAAACTATAAATAAAAAAATAACATTTTTTGAATTTATTTTTCATCTTTTTAATACACCTTAATTACATGTGAACTCATTTTTAAAAGTTTTTTGTGATATATATTATGTATCATTTTTGATTCAATAATTAATAACACCATTAAATATATATATATTTTAAAAATGTTAACATTGGGATGAAAGAATAGTACAAAAATTTCTATTATGAAAAAATTGAGTTAATATCAAGCAAATGAGATTATATGTAATAAATATTATTAGTAAATATAAAAAAATTATAATAATATAATATTATTATGATATAATATTTCATTCAAATTGCTACATTAAGATTTTATATATGCATTTGGTTTGTAACTTGAATGCACATGTCTAATTTATGTTGATATAGATGTAGATATTTTAAAAATTAAAAATGTGATAGTAAAACATAAACCTTAAATAATACCTAAATTAAAAAAAATGTATTAATATTAAAATTCAACCCTATGAAAAAAACAAATAAAAATATATATATATATATATATATTAATAAAATAAATAAATAAATATATTTTTATATTTAAATAATAATTATAATAGATTATTATATATAGTAAGTATTTTAAAAACAAAAACTATTAATCATCAAATTGTTTTTATTATAAGATGTTAAGTGGTTTAATATTTGACATATATATTTTAAATATTGAAAAAATAATTACATAATTTTAATTTTGAATAGATAATTCACTTTTTTTATATTTGTAATTTATTTTATATTAAAATTTTAAAAAATAATTACATTTTAATAAAACATTTAGTTTTTTTGTGTTTGTAATTTATTTTATATTGAAATATAAATATTATTTTTCTTTTTAAGTACTTAAAGAGTACTTTAGTACATTTATATTATATTAAAAAATAATCTATGAGTACTATTTTCATAATGAGTGCTTTACTTACAATATTGATATAGTTAACTATGAGTTTTCACTCACCATTTACAATTTGACAAATAAACATCCTTAACTCAATCAATGCCACCTCAACTATTATAGATAATGTCATTCTCTAGAATGTGATTAGTTCTTTTAAAGTGAATTTTTATAGTACATTTTTTGTTTGGAGGCCTATTTTTGACCTCAAAATTCCCCTAATGAGGTGCTATTGTATCCATCCGTCTACTGGTGTGGGCCTGATCCTGTATTTAAGAGCATGCTTACGTCTGTCATATACCCATCCACCCAGTCAATGGATGCATACATTTCCTTGCGGTCTGGTCCACAAGGAATGTGTTAAACTATCTCCTCCATAGCTAAGCCTTGGGGTTTTTTATGGCCTCTCCAACGGAGGCGGTTCATGATCCCCACAGTGAAAAACATAGACATGGTCAAAACCCCATGTCAAACCTCTCTTCAAGCACCTGCAACCTTGAATGCGCCTCGTCTGGGACCGTCACGAGAGGATCCTCCCTCAAGCCATGAGTGCCATTCACACCCTCATGTGTCACAAATTCCAAAGATGATGGAGTATCTGCTGTTGTAAATGATGAAGAGCATGTCAAACTTAGTGAACTTAAGAGCAAGGTCCCTATCCATAAACAACTGCAAGTAATCAGATTCCATCTGCTCTAATGCTTCTTTGATGATGTGCAATTGGGTATTGGTGACTCCTGCAATCCCTTTTGTCTGTCCTCCAACTAAGTTTTCCACATAATGTCTTCAATAGACTTATGACCACCATACCCCTCATCAACGCCAGCGCAATTCGTTCCTCAATGACCAATAGTCAGTTCGTCAAATCATGCAATGTTATTTAATTAATATGGCGTACGTTGTCACATAAGGAACCAACTGACTCACTAGTTGATATTGTGCAGTGATGGGACTCATGTGGATTGCCATCCTCATACAAGTTCTCATCCACGAACTCATTCCCTTCGTTGTCTTTCTCCACGCATAGCTCCCAACCTTTGTCATATTTTGGTACAATCATGCCTACACCATCATACATGTCATAAATAGCTTGAGGTGTTGAATCCATGTCATGCTTAAGTGCTAACCCGCTTGAACCTTTAACATATACATAGGAAAAGAAGTTGGATCATCAACAATGATTGATTGGAATGTTTCCTCATAGTCATCATAAGTAGGACAAGATGTTGCATTCTCATCTTTTGTTAATTTGAAACCTTCATCATAGGTTCATAGGTATACCTACTTAATATACCGGTGTCATCAATTTCTTTAGTTATCTCTGATGCATGCTCCTTCACCTGTCCTTCATGCTCACCTCTCCTCAATTTCCGCCTTATGCCTTTAAAGGAATCCTTGCCCAAATCCTTGGTCCACGCTTGTACTTGATGGTGTAGCAGTTTGGGAAAGACATCGCTGCTTGGATCTACTCTCTTAATGCCTGATACTCCCTGAAGTAGGTGGTAAAATCATCATATTGACCTTGTTTCTCTTGTGCTCTTGTGGGATGCTCCTCAAGGAATGATGGGAATAATGTCCTACACGTTCTTTTGCTCCCTGATTGTGGAACACTATGTGATGGTATATGGGTATTGGTACCCTCTGTACGAGCCTTGTCACTTCCATGAGATCTACTGGATTCAACATGTCCTGCATCAATCTGGTTCCCTCGCTGGCCCACTAGTTGTGTGAGCAGATCAAGGGCCTTCTACTGGTACTTGGCCGTCTCTTCCTATATCTGATTTACCTCATTCTGTCCCTTGGCCAAGTCACATAGTATCTGGAGCACACTCTCCTATGGAGGATCTTTCCTATCTCCCATAATCTGCTCTTCTTCTAATGACTCAGATCCTAGGAAAAGTTGTCCTACACACCCCCTAACCATAAATATTTGGGGAAATCACGGGATGACAAGATAAATGGGCTTTGATAACATTGTAATATCTCCAAATATTCTAGGATTAAGATATTAGCTCTGGTTGTGTGAATTTGACAAAAAACTTGCATGTGTATTTGTTGATGTCTTTCTACAAGCAGATGGCATACATTCTAAAGCATATACTTACAAACACATTACAAGTATCCCAAGCACACATGAAATATGAGAAAGAACATGAGCATTTTATTATGAAATGGAAACTTAGATCACAAGGACATAAGTTCTAATGGCTGCTCTGGCAGCTACAATACATCACTAAAACACTCAATAAGCAAACAAAATCCCAAGATTATTTCCGCAGTTCTTCTACCACTGATGTGTCTCCACCGAAAGGCTCTCCTAGCCTCCAAACTCCACCCAAATGGTGTCATCTAGTTACAAGGGAAGGCCGCTCCCTCCAAGTGACATGAAATAGCCTCACACCCCCCTTCAATGTCTCATGCCTTGCTGAAATACCATCGGTCTCTTCCAAGAATGTGTCACTAATACATTTGGTTGGATTTTTCCATGAAATATTTCCACGTTTTGAACATTCGTGGATTAATACTTCATTTTTTTTATCATGGTGGAAAAACCATGGCAATATCGACATTTTTAATTTTAGAGGAACTTTCGTCTCTATATCGACGATATATGGCTATCTTTGCACACACGCCAAATCAATGCCAGCTTTGGATGCGTGGATCAACTCATGCATTTTCGGCACATTTGCTATAGTTGCGACAAGGTTCTTGGTGATTGATTGAGCGCGGATTAAGCCCGGATTTATTTATCAACCATATCCAAAACTAGAGAGATCAGTCATACTTTGCTTCTTCAACGAGTGACTCAACCGAAAAAAGAAGATTGACCAACCTTTAGAGGACAATATGGAACCTGTGGGAAATGACATGCCTTCACTTTCCCTTGAAGAAGATGTTGCTGTCACAACTTTGGTTGGAATGCATGGAAATGAAAATGCAGATCAATGGGAGGAATTTGTGAACAATGATATGGACCGTTCACCAACGAGTGAACAAAAACCTAATTCATGCCAAATATTCTTGTGATGGTAGATTTGTTTTTCTTTATTTGATAAAATGGTACATTTCAAAGAACAATCTACTTTGTGGGAGGATTCCTTCAAAGCTAGCGACGAATTGTGCAGAACTAAGGATGTCCAAATTCTTGATTTGGTACATCGTGTTACAGGTTTAGAGAAAATAATTGGCCAAAAGGATCAACTTATTAAGGATTAGTGTTCTAAATTTACCATAGTTCTAGCAGAATCGATTTTTGACCTTGACAGACTGAAAGACATGTATCAGGCTCAAAAGAAAACATATGAGGAAACTATAGGGAGACTTGAAAATGTGCTGAAAAACAGGCCTGGAGTTTTGAACATGCCACCACTGAAGCTTGCATTTGGTAAGGAAGCAGAACTTCAGCAAGAATTGAAGCAGAAAGAAACATTTATTGCAGGTTTGAAGGTTGAGTTTCAAAGGACATTGAGAGAAATGATCATTAAACAACAAAATGAGACTGCAGAATATGAAGCAAGATTGGAAAAATTGAATAAAACAATTAAAAAAAAATGAGTTGCTACAAAAAAGAGAATTGAAAGGATTTCAGCAACTCTCGAGGCTAAAAGTGTTGGAAGAGGAAAAAAATCAACAGTCGAGGGTAAACAAGTCTGCACACTAGAAGAATCAATAGTCAAGGGTAAACAGGTCTGCACACTAGAAGAATCAACCGTCAAGGGTAAACAGGTCTACACACCAAAAAAATCAACAGTCAAGGGTAAACAATTCTGCACACTATAAGAATCAACAGTTAAGGGTAAACAGGTCTGCACACCAGAAGAATCAACAATCAAGGGTAAAAATGTCGACACAACAAAAGAATCCAAAGTGGAGGGTAAAAAGGCCATCACACCAAAACTTTTTGGCAGTACAAAACTGGGTGATGTAACTATGGAGAGCTTACTCCAGTTTCAGAAGTCCTTGCAACAACGAGAGAAGACCTTGAATGAAGCTGTTTCAACAATTAATGTTGTAGAGTTTACATTTGGCTCATCAGATCCATCATTGAAGAAGAAGATAGAGGAGAATGAGGTCGAAATTAGAGACCTTCACCAAAAACTATTGGAGAAGAGAAAATCACTATATTTGGGATGTGATAGTGAGATACAAGATTTGAAATCCCAACTAAAGCTTTGCAAAATAAACCTGTGGCAGAAACAATTTTGTATACTCCATCTGATAGCGATTTGAGGGCACAAGAGCTCGAGAAGGAGGTACAATAGGTCAAGAGAAAATTAAGTGCAGTTCAATATGACTTGAAATGGACAAAGGATGATCTTAAAAAAAAAGAAGATGAGCACTCAAATTAGAAAAATAATAATGTAGAGATGTTGAAGAAATGCCTAGAAGAAAAAGATAGATTGCATACAAAAGCGATAAATCTTGCAACAAAGTGAAAGAGAAAGAAAAACAATTAAAACATATGGTCGATGAAGCTTCTGTAGAATTGAAGGGTTTTGGAAAAGGCAAGAGAAGCTATAGCGAATTTTCTTATTCTAAAAATGAGGAATTGCAAAAACCTCCCAAGCAGCCTAGATTTCTAAAATAATATGGTGTACATTTGATGTCTATGTACATACTAATATTGTTGTAATATAAATTGTCAGTATTTCTTAGAAATGCATATATTTTGATATAGTTAATGTGTTTCTAATGTGTAATCCATATGTGCATTTTCCCTATATTTAAGAGAGTTTAATGTGCAACCCATACTGAGAAGTGTGTATGAAACTACAAATGATGAAATATATTCTTTGTAATATATCCTACAAACGAATTGACATATGAAATATTCTTGAAATATATTCTACAAATCAATTGACATATGAAATATTCTTGAAATATATTCTACAAATGAATTGACAGATCAACATTTCATGCTATATTGAATATATTGCACTATAACATAGACATACCAACATTTTCTACAAACTCTTGTACTCATTTCTGTAAATTGTAAGATCTACAGTAAAATCCAAGTCATCCAAAACAACAATTGATAGTATTTTCCAATTTTTCATGGCTAGAATTAAAAATGCACACCAATTACAATCGAAGTACACTGTAGGTATGAAATTTGGAAGTTTGCATACAAAAACCTAATTAGATTAGTATAGTTTTAATTCCATACATAAATTAAACTTCTATTGTGAAATAAGAATGCATCCAACATTTGAAATGAGAACAGAACAACTGTAAATGTTGGTTTCTTGTTGACGAGCATCATAGTTTGGAAACCAATCTCATGGCTCTGCAAGTTTTTATCGTCTGTTTCTTTTTTATTATAATATAAATCATCATCGTCCCTTGCATAAATTAATAAATGAGAACATAACATATATAATACATTCCGAGGAAAAAAACAGAGATAATGCAAAAATATAACCAAATCGATACTCAATAAAGTTTTAAAAGGGGCCCAAGAGAATTTTTTATTATATTATGCTTTCATTATAGAGCAGAGGGATAGTTTACAGTTGAATCAGTAACATCAAACAATTCAATAATAACTGTCTCTAATACCTATTAAATTCTATTTATAGACCTCAAGGGTTGGATTGACCATGTTACAAGTGGATTTCATTTGAGTGAAACTGCGATGTCAATTCACCCACGAGCCAACCCGTCCTCTGTTGTACTTTCCCGGCTTCAAACGAAGATACCAACTACTGTGGAACAAGGAAAACAAGATAGTGTAACACAAGGGGGGGAAATAGGGATGAAGTGGACATGTTTCAACACCAGGGGTAGAAAGGGAGTAGAAGAGGAAGTTGCATTCCAATTATTTGGATGGGAGATGCGAGTAGAGAAGAATTATAATAGAGATGCACAGTGTGTGGGAGGTATCTAAGGAGAAAAGGGAAATACCAATGAAAGAAGAAAATGGCAAGGAAGGGAGAAATGCCATAGACAAATATGGCTTAGCGGAAAACAACATGCAATACCCATATGGTGTGGACAAATTAAAAGTTGGAATTGAAGAAATCAATCTTGCTATGCCACTGAGAGGGAATGCTTGGATTGTTGAAGAGGGAAAAGGTACCGACTCAGTGTAGGAAAGAATTCATTGAGTGATGGGAAAGGAATGTCAAACGAACATAAAAACAATAAGATGGAATGGCACTGCTAATGAAAGGCATCGAACCCGGATGAGTCTGTCTCCAATTCTACTCATTTCACTCATACTATCAGTGAACTCAAATTTGTGCACATCTGTGGCCATACTAAACAAAAATTAAAGAACATAGAGAATGGATTGAATACTGCATAGCCTACTGATAACAATGGCCCCTATTTATTAATCTTACATAAGAAGAAACATGATTGGTAATTGACTGCATCTACTAGGAAGGAATCCATGGGGTCAGACCAAATCTGGATATGTGTACTGTGTTGGCCCTTGGAATAATTGAAAAGTGGGAAAAAAGGTTAATCACGATGAAATGCTGAGTTCACGTCTAGGTGATGCAATCATTCTCAATGTCGTCAGAATCCGACTCAATTCAGGTTCATCGAATCATAGAATTTGATGGTTTGTTAAGTGACGTATTTGACACTTTGTTGAAATTTCAGAATATGACAGGTATAGAGAAGCAAAAACCGCCATTTACAGGTTTATACGATTATATGACATATTTTACACTCAATACATTCAACAAATGTATGACAGGTTGAGGTATGGGAAAATGAAATCAGGCATGTGCGTGGATTTTACTGAAGCAAGTCAATTTTGGATTGCTTTACTCAAATGCACGCCCAACATGAAAAAAACTGTGCTTTAGGGAAATTAGACCTGCAAAAACATGCAAAAACCGCAACAATTGTTGTTTAGGGAAATTAGACCAAGAGTAGGAGAAGATAAAAAATTGTCAAGTATGAAATTATTGGTAAAATCTACCTAACTAGCCTTAGGGAAATGCTCGCCATAGCTCATAGGATGGTGATAAAAATATTATGAGAGTGTAGATCTCTATATTCCTGTATGGTGCATCCAACCATATAATTAGCTTGACCAAATTTTTTTTTAGTACGAAGATATCAATCTGCCAAAAGTGCCTCTCAACCATATTTAAACTGCTCCAGAAAAATGCCCGTCGAGGAGAGAGAAAGAAGCTCCAGAAGATGAAAGTGGTCTTGATGGATTCACCTTGTTGGCCTCTACCCATTGGGAATCTCACTTGCCAAGTTTGAACGAAAATTGAAATGACCTTGGTGACCTAGGGTTTGAAGAGAACTAGTTAAGTGTTAGACAAAGAGTTTGAAAGACCACTTGGAAATGCTCACAAGGGGTTGTTCTATTGATGATAAAAATCATCAGATGGTATGGTCTTGTTTATTGTTGAAATGGATATCTAGCCGTGATCTTGGTTTTTCTTATGGTGACCAGATAAGGAAAATATCAACCTCGCAAAATAGAAGAAAAAATTTGTTTCGCATACTAAAGGCAAAAAAAATGGCCAAGTATTGTAAAGGGGCTAAGTGATGCCCGTATTAAGGTTGATTCCTGCACTAAGGATGATGCACGCATGGCATGGCATATATGACGATGTGGCATGAATTTGAAATCATTGTTGCATTATGACATCGTTCTGGAGAAATACGACAAATTAGTGAAAATCAAGAAATTGGCTAAGTGCGGAAATATTAGTCCAAGTAGCCTTAAGAGGATGCCCGCCACAAATGGTTTGTTGAAGAAAATGCTTGCACCACATGGGGATATTGTAGGATGTTGTTTTTTCTACTCAACCATGGTCTCAGTTTTTCCAAAGTGACCCTGAAGAAGAATTTATGGAACTACCAAAACTGTGGTTTAGGGAAATTAGACCGAGAAGATAAAAAATTGTCCAAGGATGGAATTATTGGTAAAATATGCCTAATTGGCCTTAGGGAAATGCCCACCACATCTCATAGGATGATGATATAAATATTATGAGAGTGTAGATCTCTAGAGACTTGTATGGTGCATCCAAACATATAATTATCTTGACCAAAACGTCTTTCAAGAAGAAGATATCAATCTTCCAAAAGTGCCTCTTAGCCATATTTGCACTGCTATAGAAAAATGCCTGCCGAGGAGAGAGAAAGAAGCTACAGAAGATGAAAGTGGTTTTTTTGGATTCACCTTGTTGAACTATACCCATTGGGAATATCACTTGCCAAGTTTGAAGGAAGAAATCACCTTGGTGACCTAGGGTTTGAAGAGAACTGGTTCAGTGTTAGACAAAGTGTTTGAGAGACCACTTGGAAATGCTTGCAAGGGGGTGTTCCATTGATGATAAAAATCATCAGATGATATGGTCTTGTTTATTGTTGAAATGGATATCTAGCCATGATCTTGGTTTTTCTTATGGTGACCAGATAAGCAAAATATCAACCTCGCAAAATAGAAGAAAAATCTTATTTTGCACACTAAAGACAGAAAAAATGGCCAAGTGTTGTAAAGGGGCTAAGTGATGCCCGCATTAAGGTTGATGCCTGCACTAAGGATGATGCCTACATGGCATGGCATGGAATATATGACGATGTGGCATGAGGTTGAAATCATTGTTGTATTATGACATTGTTCTGGAGAAATGCGACAAATTAGTGAAAATCAGGAAATTGGGTAAGTGCGGGAATATTGGTCCAAGTATCCTTGAGAGGATGCCCACCACAAATGATTTGTTGAAGAAAATTCCTGCACCGCATGGGGATATTGTAGGCTGTTGTTTTTTCTACTCAACCATGATCTCAATTTTTGCAAAGAGACCCTGAAGAAGAATTTATGGACCTACCAAAACTGTGGTTTAGGGAAATTAGACCAAGCCTAGGAGAAGATACAAAATTGTCCAAGTATGGAATTATTGGTAAAATATGCCTATCTGGCCTTAGGGAAAAGCCTGACACAACTCACAGGATGATGACAAAAATACTATGAGAGTGTATATCTCTAGATACTTGTATGGTTCATCCAACCATATATTAGCCTGACCAAAATGTCTTTCAAGAAGAAGATATCAATCTGCCAAAAGTGCCTCTCAGCCATATTTGCACTGCTCCAGAAAAATGCCCACCGAGGAGAGAGAAAGAAGCTACAGAAGATGAAAGTGTTTTTTCTGGATTCACCTTGTTGATCTATACCCATTGGGAATATCACTTGCCAAGTTTGAAGGAAACATGAAATCACCTTGGTGACCTAGGGTTTGAAGAGAACTAGTTAAATGTTAGACAAAGTTTTTGAGAGACCACTTGGAAATGCTCACAAGGGGGTGTTCCATTGATGATAAAATTTATCAGATGATATGGACATGTTCATTGTTCAAATGGATATCTAGCCATGCTCTTGGTTTTTCTTATGGTGACCAGATAAGGAAAATATCAACCTGGAAAATAGGAAGAAAAATCTTATTTTGCACACTAAAGACAGAAAAAATGGCTAAGTGTTGTAAAGGGGCTAAGTGATGCCCACATTAAGGTTGATGCCCGCACTAAGGATGATGCCCGCATGGCATGGCATGGAATAGATGAATATGTGGCATGAAGTTGAAATCATTGTTGCATTATGACATCGTTCTGGAGAAATACAACAAATTAGTGAAAATCAGGAAATTGGCCAAGTGTGGGAATATTGGTCCAAGTAGCCTTAAGAGGATTCCTGCCACAAATGGTTTGTTGAAGAAAATGCCCGCACCACATGGGGATATTGTAGGCTGCTGTTTTGTCTACTCAACCATGGTCTTAGTTTGTCCAAAGAGACACTGAGGAGGAATTTATGGATCTGCCAAAACTGTGGGTTAGGGAAATTAGACCAAGCCTAGGAGAAGATAAAAAATTGTCCAAGTATGAATTATTGGTAAAATCTGCCTAACAGGCCTTAGGGAAATGCCTGCCACAGCTCATGGGTTGATGATAAAAATATTATGAGAGTGTAGATCTCTAGAAACTTGTATGGTGCATCCAACCATATAATTAGCCTGACCAAAAAGTCTTTCAGGAAGAAGATATCAATCTACCAAAAGTGCCTCTCAGCCATATTTTTACTGCTCCAGAAAAATGCCCGCCTAGGAGAGAGAAAGAAGCTACAGAAGATGAAAGTGGGTTTTCTGGACTCACCTTGTTGAACTATACCCATTGGGAATATCACTTTCCAAATTTGAAGGAAAAATGAAATTACCTTGGTGGCCTAGGGTTTGAAGAGAACTGCTCAAGTGTTAGACAAAACGTTTGAGAGACCACTTCGAAATGACCGAAAGGGGGTGTTCCTTTGATGATAAAATTCATCAGATGATATGGTACTGTTCCTTGTTGAAATGGATATCTATCCACGCTCTTGGTTTTTCTTATGGTGACCAGATAAGGAAAATATCAACCTGCGAAAATAGAAGAAAAATATTATTTTGCATACTAAAGACACAAAAAATGGCTAAGTGTTTTAAAGGGGATAAGTGATGCCCGCATTAAGGTTTATGCCCGCACTAAGGATGATGCCCACATGCAATGGCATGGAATAGATGATGATGTGAAATGAAGTTGAAATCATTGTTGCATTATGACATCGTTCTGGAGAAATACGACAAATTAGTTAAAATCAGGAAATTGGCTAAGTTTGGGAATATTGGTCCAAGTAGCCTGGAAAATGTGGTTTAGGGAAATTAGAAAGAGCCTATGAGAAGATAAAAAATTGTCCAAGTATGGAATTATTGGTAAAATCTACATAACTAGCCTTAGGGAAATGCCCGCCACAGCTCATAGGATGATGATAAAAATATTTTGAGAGTGTGGATTTCTAGAGTGTTGTATGGTGAATCCAACCATATCTAGAAGGCTATAATAAGATGTTTTTCGGACAATTTGAAGATAGTATAAAAGCATCTTCACAATAACCCACACACTAGGAAATGTATTTTATCATTTCAAACTTACAAATTTCATATATAATGAAAAAATTATTCAAAAAGAAAAACCAATTATAAGAGAACAATAATATACCAGACATAATTGAATGGAACAAATACATAATTCATATGCATTAAATAGTAGAATTCACCATATAGATTACACCTAACAATATAAAATTTTATTAATAAATGTAAAAATATCTAGCTTCAACCCCATGGTGTTATTTTCAACTTATGACAATTGTACAGACTATGGCGTGCATTTTCCTAAGCCCAGTTTTGAATATTTACACACTATTTTTTACGTAACAACTTAGAATTTCAGTCATTAATTTTGAATTTGTCCAATATACTTGCAATTTTAGTCATTCATGTTCAATTTGACTCCTATGCATTCCTAGCTTGCATTTTTATGCTTATGGCTTGCATTTTACACCAACTGTCCAAACAGTAAAAAAATGTTAAAATTGCACCTTTCATAAGTCGACTGTGAGCATACGAGGTCAGGTTATATAAAATTAACACAAGGATAGTCTTCTAAATATATCTAGCCATTCAATTTCCAAAACCATTTACTACAAACATTTAATAGGAGGGTTTGGCTTGCATTTTTATTAATGTAGGTGGATATTTCATAAATACAAGACAACCATGCAGTGTTTTTGCTCAACAGGCACTTTCTGAACCAAAATTGAAAAAATAAATGTATAATAATGTGGAAAATAGTAAAGCATACCATTTCCAACTAAAATCACTAAAAAATACCCAATACTTAGGGCTGGGCGGGCATTTTTGTGATTTGGGTAAAACTGGGTTGAAAACACAAAAGTTGTCATTTTATCAATTTAACTCTGGACAAATAAAACATAATTTTAAAAAACGGAAAGAGGATTTTGTCAAAAATATATCTATCTTCAACCCCATGGTGTTAGTTTCAACTTATGACAACTGTATGGACTCTGGCGTGCATTTTCCTAAGCCCATTTTTGAATATTTACACATTGTTTTTTACGAAACTTAGAATTTCAGTCATTTTTTTTTTTAATTTGGCCAATATACTTGGAATTTTAGTCATTCATGTTCAATTTAACTGCTATGCATTCCTAGCTTGCATTTTTATGCTTATTGGAATGAATGAGGAATATAATGCTTATCATGTCGGGCCTTAGATTTTGTATTAGCTCATTGCAACATTTCTTGTGCTTGCTTTTGGATGTTGTAGATTTGATCTCTGAACTTTAATGATTTATCAACTTCTTATCCCTCGAAGTCAGTTTCATTCGATGATGTCGAGGAACTGATCAAGTTGATATGCATTGAGGGTTGAAATCCATTACATATATCAAATGGACTCCTTCTCGTAGAACTAAGTTGAGCATGATTGTAGCTTTCTGGTATGTATAGAAGGTTGTCATCCCACGTTCAAAAATGCTTATGGTTGTACATGCGAAGCAGTTGTACTACCAAGTGATTCACAAATTCCGTCTATCCGTCTATCTATGGATGGAAGGCTATCGACAAAGAAAGTCTCATGTCTAGCTATTTCCATAGAATTTTCCAAAAGGTGTTGACAAATTAAGCATCTCTCTCAGAAATAATGGTCATCGGGAGGCCATAATGTTTCCACACATGTTCGAAGAAGAGTTGAGCAGTCTGTTGTGTTTTCATAGTCTTCTTGCATGGTATGAGTATATCCATCTTGGAAAATCTGTCGACTACTACTAATATCATGTCATGTTGATGTTTGGTAGTAGGATATACCATCAATTAGTCCATAGAAATAGATTCCCATGGTCGACTAGAACATGGAAGGGGTGTGTATAGTCCTTGTCGTCGATTCAACGATTTAACAATGACAAAAACTACACACGATCGAATGTGATTGTTGACGTCAGATTTAAGTGAAGGATAATAAAAATAATTTTGGAGGATAACAAGTGTTTTTGCTCCTCAAAAATGTCTTGTAGTCTTTCTATAGTGCACATCCCAAATGAGCTTCTGTTGGTGCTTAGCGGTTGGTGCACAAAGCTGTCCAACCTTGTATAGCAAGGTGTCCTTCAGGAAGTAGTTAGTAATAGATGATGTTTTGGCCTGAACTTCTCGATAAATTGTGGAGAATACAGTATAATGAATACAATTGTGGCCAAGTAGTGGTGTTGTAACCTTGCATACTCATCATTGTAGACAGTAGAGTAATGGGTGGTCGATTAATACTATCAATACGACATTGGATTTGCCTTTTCGATATTTAATTGCCAACTGAAATTGTTGTAATTAATTAATCCCCTTGAGTTTTCGAGTTGTCTGTAGTTTTGACTCCGATAGGGAAAACTATAGAGGCTTATGGTTAGTAAGAATGACTGTTTCCTTGCCAAGAGTGTAGTGTCTCCATTGCTTAAGAGCTTGCACAATGGTGTATAGTTCTTTTTCATACGTTGAATACTTTCTAACACCGTCATTGAAAGTTTCATAATTTAACACCGCTCGGTGACCTGACTGAGTGATCACTGCGTCGAGGGAATAGTCTAATGTGCCTGTCTCAATCTCAAAGGGATGATGCAAATCAGGTAACACAAGTATTGGTGGAGTACAAAGCTTGTTTTTGAGTTGTTCAAAAGATTGTTATTATGTTGGTGTCCATTTGAAGACAATTTTCCCATTTCCTTTATTCAAATGATTCAAAGGACATGCGATGTGACTGAATTCAAGTATGAAACGTCGATAGAAATTCGCCAAACCAAGAAAACTTCTTAGTTCATGAATGTTTTGAGGAATGGGCCAATCTTTGAGGAACTGTACCTTTTTTGGGTTGACATGAATTCTTGTAGAGGCAATTACATACCCCAAATATTTGATGTTGGTCATCGCAAATGAGCATTTGTCCATGTTCAGATATAATCGATGTTGCTGGAGAGTGTCAAAGACTTCTCAAAGCTGTCTAACATGTTCTTACCATGATCGACTGAAAATCAAGATATCATCGAGATAGGAAATGACACACTTGCTGATGAAGGGTCACAAAAGGTCATCCATATATATCATGAAGGTTGCAAGTGCATTGGTTAAGCCGATAGGCATGACTAACCATTCAAACAATACTTCCTTGGTATTGAAATGCGTTTTACATACATCGATGGACTGGATCGGAATTTGATGATATCCCGACTTAAGGTTAAGCTTTGTAAAGAACTTAGCTCCTTTCAGACAATCGATGAGTTCGTCTATCCTTGGGAGAGGGTATCTGTTCTTTACTGAAATTTTGTTGAGAGCCCAATAGTCAATGCACATGCACCAAGTCCCATATTTCTTTGGAACTACGATGAATGGAATTTCACAAGGAGAGGAGTTGGGATGAGTATCACCTTTATTGATCAAATCCTGTATTTTCCTGTGAATGTATTTGTTCTCAAGAATGGATCTTCTGTAAACATATGCATTAGGTAATGAAAACCAGGAACAAGTTCAATGGATTGTTTTACCTGGAAATGTAGAGGTACTCTGTTTGAATCTTGAAATTATTTCCAATATTCCTCAAGAATGTGGTCGATCTGTTGATGTTGTTAGTAGTTGCGCTGGTTGGTGAGTCAACTTGTTTCTATAGTCTTCCTAGAGTGACGAGGATTTATCATAATTAATGAGAACTTCTGAGCATGTTTGATAAGCTTCTTTGTTTGTTTGGAAGTTATCATAGACACTGTTGATGCGTGTTGTCTCTTTGGCATGTTGTACCATTGATTCCAAATTTTGACAATCACCTTCTAAGGTCGTGACTGATATGTACCGTTTCGATCCCATAAATAAGGTTTCCTAAACAAGCCATCGACTATGGAAAGCGATGCCATGTCACATAGTACTTCATCTTCAAAAGGCTTAATGAAGGCTGAGGATGTGGAGCGGTCCATCCTTCATCTAACCAATATTGTAAGGCCGAGGATGTGGAGCGGTGACAAGACCTAATTTCTTCACAATATATTTAGAAAAGAAGTTCTTCTAGATACCATTACCCACAATCACATGTAATGGATTTTTCTGAACCCATATCCATGTATGTAACATGTGTTCTCACTCCTCATCGATGATAGTCGAGGATATTAGAGTGGTCGAAGTCAAAGCCAAGAAGGTTGAGGTATCTGGATTAGATTCTACCAAGGTTTTGTCGGACAAGTCAGATGTCGACAATTTTTCCAAAAATGTCTTCCAAGCTTTGCATTCTGACGTATCATGCCATGCTGAATTGTGATAATCACATCGTTTACTAGTAGGATCTTGTTTTCTACAATCCTTCTTGTCTTTATGAAGGTTCTTCTTGTGATGACCAGGTTTTGGTGGAGTCTGCTAAGAAGGGCGCTTAAACTTATCGGAGTCAGATGGTGACTTCTTGTCAAAAGTTTAACCTGTTGGCTTGTTTGTGAAACATGATTTTCCTTTTTTTTTAGCTTAAAGCTTGCTGGAATAATGAAATGCATACGCAAGCGCACTGACAGTCAGAAAATCCATCTCTTACTGACTGTACGGGGATAATCCGCTAACGTACTTCAGGACAAGCGATTTTTGTTCTTATTGGAAGCCAAGTCTAGCTATGAGTCGATAGAACTCATCGGAATAACTCGGCACAGACTGGTCTTTCCATTGCCTTAGCTACTTCCACTTCTTATACTACTGTTCAATATACTTGGGTGGGTAGAACTCCTTTTAGACATGTTCAACAAATTTTACCCATGTGTCTATGCAGTCACCTTCTTTTTCCATATTTGTCGATAATTTTTCCCACCAGAAATGTACGTAGGTTGACATATTTAATGATGCAATGGTGATATTTTTCGCTTTAGAGAGTTGATTCACACAGTAATACGATTCCATTTGTTGTACCCAATTATCCATGGATTCTGCGTCAATATTACCTTCAATATTCAGTATGCACATATTCATTTGCACTTTGAAGGGGATTATTTTATCAGAGTGAGGTTGTGTCGAGGATTCCTCAGAGTTCGAAGTGAATCACAGGAGAATCTCAGTAAACTGGGTGAACATTTCGATTCGTTGGTGAGCTAGTGCTTTTTCTATGATTTTCTCTATCTCGTCAGTTGCATGTCTATTGTCTGCTTCTTCGACCATCTTTTCTGATGTCGAAGGAAGTGTCTGCTTGTATTGATGAGTTTTCCAACATGTTTGAACATGCATAAATTAAATAGCTTTGATGGAAGTGATTATGTAACTTAAGCTCCAAATCAAGCTCTGATTCCAATGATCCAAATCATGCCTAGGTGCAGAATGGGGACAACAATTGATTGAATGAGTCAAGCACTATTATGGTAGAAGCATAGAAAAATAACAAGTAAATCAAGAAATACACTATACCGACAAAAAGTATGTGCACAAGCAATATGCAAGAATTCGAACCAAATAATTCTTTTCAATGAAAGATGGATCAACATGATTTATTGAATTGATCAATTGAAAGATGTATACTACAATAGTGTATATATTTATATAGAATGCTGAGACACTTGGGTGACTACCCATTATGTTTAGTTACAAAAGAAGTTATAGTTGTTTAGAAGTTCAACCATCAGAGACGACTGGAATATAGAGAGATAATTTGTCGAGGTGAACAACACATGTGAAGATGTTGTATGCCGAGCGCAAAACCTGTTGAGGTTCTCAAATTAAGTTGTGTCAACGTTTGGACTTGTCGAAGCTAATGCTGAACCCGTAGAAGCAGTCAAAGCAGTCAAAGTAGTCAAAGTAGTCGAAGTGCTAGAATTTTTTGAAGTTCGACAACATGCCAACTGCTGGTTGGATCTAGCATTCCATCCAAATCTAGACTGTCACACTGCTCTAATAGAAAATTTTCATCGACACTAGAATATCTTCAAATATCTTAGTCTTGATTACTTGTAGAGTAGCATCAATTGAAGGATGATCATCAACAAATTCAAATGTGTGCATGAAACTGGTAGCTAGATATTCCTACTCAACTATTCCTTATCGTAGATCAAATGACATATACCAATTCCTCGGTATCATGTCCAAAGTATGCATAAACTAATGGACCCATTCCTGTCACAGTGACATCTCCCATATCGCGCAACAATGCTCAATATGTTCAACAAGATTAGTCAGTTGTGTATATTTTAGACTAGTGTAGAGAATATTTTATCCAAATTGGAATTCTAGTAGTCTTCAACATTGAGGCCATTTTGAAATAGTCTTCTTGTGTGCAACCCACCATCTTGCAGGTGTAGACTTCAATGCAAAGTCCAGATCTAACATACGCTGAGATTCTATTACTTTCTCTTCAAAATTTGTCAAAAAATATTCCATATTACTAAAAGCCTTCATAGGTAGGCATATCACATACCTCAGTACCTACCCGTCGCACTGAATTTGTAATTCTTGAACATTTTTAAATTGATACTTCATGGAGTCAGTTATGCCAATTCTCCAAAGCTTCACCCGAATACGATGAGCAGGAACTAAAACTTTGCCAGCTAAGATTTCCATCATCTATTGGATTCACATAATTGTCCATTGTAGAGGTAATACTGTATATATGGTCCAAATATACATATTTTCCCTCATTATTTACTTTCTAGACATACCTTTGGCGTTCTATAGGATCAAGCGATGCAACCACCCTTAACTTTGTATCCTCAAATGTCAATATCCTCTTCTTAAAATTGATAATAGTTTGATTATCAATGGCCCAATCGATCACCAAAAAAAAACGATACATATTTGCATCATCAACAATATCTATCACTTCAAGATCTGCATAAGTTTTGAGTCCTTCTATCTTGTCAACAACCCATGTTAGTCGACCAATAGAAAAACCTTTGTCTGATTTGCTAATCTTAGCTAGATAGGAGACCACATTAGTCTCTACTTTCCCATAATTTCCCATGTAGGTCTAGTTATAATGTTAATATTAGAACCTAATTCTAGAATAATATGATCCATGTCGTAATCACCTATCTGGGCAGTCATCCTTAGCTCATGACCAATTTTCAATATTTTCCCATTGTGATTAACTCTCTTTTATGGTCACACATCTACTTGAGGTTCTTTTATTAAAGCTAACAGTTCTGATACAACATATTTATATGTTATTAATGCTATACAAATTTTATAATATTCTTTCAATTTACTAACCTTTTATGCCTGTTTCTTCTAAAATAACTATTCGGATTTTTGAGGCATTTTCAATATTGGTCCTTCATTCGGTACAAAAAAAAAACTTAAGGCTTGATTTTTGTCGAAGAAATCATGTCGAGCGTCCAAAAATACTTCCTTTTTCTTTTGGACAACAAATGGAACCTTCTTTTGTTGTGCTGGTCATACTCTCAGTTGTTGAAATATCGTAACTTCAAAGAATATTCTATATGTATCTTTTGTGGTCCCCGATGGTCCTACCGGGAGAAACACTTGTATTATCTTGTAGCTCGATGCTTTTAATCGGAAGAACTAATAAGAGTCATGAGGTAGTCCCCTCTAATTGTAAAGGTGCATCATTAGCACCCCAGTGTGGTTACTTGAGCCTACATGTGTAACTCGAGCCTACATGTCGGATGAGTTAATTGAAGTGAACGGATGAATATAAATAGAGGTGTGGCGCTCCTCATTTGAAGCACACACTCTCACTTGTGTAGTGCATTAGTGGAGAAGAGAAGAGTAGCAGGAGAAGGAGGAGGATCAGGCTTTGATCTCCTTGTTGGTTTTATCTTTTATCTTTTTGGGGAATCTATATTGAGGAATCTTTTGTTGGGTTTTTCCCTTTAGGGTTTTCCCAGGATAAATATGTGTTGTTCTTGTGATACTGTTTCTTTCAGTGATCATGTTTATATGCTTTTTTTATGAAAATGAAATGAAATACTGATGTTCTAGATTAGCATATGAAAGTTTAACATGGTATCAGAGCTAACCTGAATAGGGCAGTCTTCACAGGGAGAAATAGCCCTCTCTCTCTCCCCGGAAGAAATTAGGGTTTTGGGAAAATTTTCAAGTTTTGGAAAACTATTTGCATGGGAAGTTGCACCCTCCCAGAGCGCATCTTTTGAGCCTGGAATCAAGGTTTTTGGATGTGTGAGTCTCCAGAAAAGTCAACCCCTAGTTTGACAGCTACACCAGAAAACAACTGAACCAGAAAGCTGCAGAAGCTGAATCTTCCAAGTCTGATTTGAAAGGTGGAGAGTTGAATTCTCTAGAATCCAAGTACACCAGTAAACTCACCTCTCTCAAGCGCATCTTCTGGTAAGGTCAATTTCTCATTCCACAAAATTTCAATTTTTGTGATTTTATGTCAAAATGACCCCAAGCACTAAGCTTGAGGACAAGCTAGAAGGAATAGAGAATTTCCGAGCATGGAAATATAGGATTGGTCTCATTCTCCAAGAGAATGATCTTGACACATATGTCAAAGAAGAAGTTTCAGAACCAGAAGAAGCCGAAGCCAAGGAGAAGCACATGAAAGACATGATTAGGGAACAAAGGATTATTGCTGATTCCATCAAGGATCACTTGATCCCTCAAGTGTCATCTAAGAAGACTCCAAAGGAAATGTTTGATCCCTTATCTAGAATGTTTGAAGGAAGAAACATTAATAGAAAGATGAATCTAAGAGCTCAACTGAAGAGTATCAAGATGATTCATGGAGAATCCATTCAAGATTACTTCTCAAGGGTTTCCCAGAACAAAGAACAACTAGAAGCTATTGGAGACAAACTTGATGAAGATGAACTAGTCATGACTGCTCTCAATGGTCTCACTAGATCATGGGAATCATTCATTCAAATGATGTGTGCCAAGAAAGAAAGCATGGAGTTTGATGTGGTATGGGAAGACTGCATTCAAGAAGAGAATTCAACAGCCCCGGTTAAAAAGAAGGATAACTAAGGGAAATCCGTTCAACACCAACCCTTCCCTGGGTGGGCAGCAGATCATTAAGATAGAGCCGGTTATGCCGCTCGACACATGGGGACTTCGTTGGAGGTCTTCTGGCATCAAGGTCTCGATTAGCATTCAGTCAGGGGTAAAGGTCTAAGCGGTAAGTCAGCAAGGTCTAGAGAAGGCAGGTATCAAGATCAAAGATCTAAGGGAGATAGAAGATTTAATCAGGCAGGTATCTATTGGTTTTAAACCCCGCAAAACATGTTCTTTCATCTTTCGTTCGGTGGACACACCCCCATCCACCCGCACAGAAACATCTAGCCATGACGTGAGATAAGCTAATCGGTCATAAGCCATCAGATTTAGCCATTCATTCACGTTTTATCTTCTCGCCTAACAGGTTCAACCAGGCGTTTTGACCAGCTCTCGGCCCAGCTTCATCAGGTGATTTCGTCACGCCTAAAGCCATCAAGATAAAGCAAGAGAGAAACAGACTATGTACTTGAGTTTTTTATGCCTAGGTATTAGCGTAAGTAAGCAAGATCCCTACCTTCTTCGGCAAGGAGCGTTAAGCTCTTGCCCGACCAAAGAAGGGTATAGTTCCCAAACTAGAAGGAAAGAGTATAGTATCCTCCAAATGGATATACAAAATAAAGCATGCAGCTAACGGAAGTATCGAGAAGTATAAAGCAAGATTTGTGGCCAGAGGTTTCTCTTAGAAAAAGGGAATCGATTATGAAGAGACATTTGCACCAGTAGCACGGTATACTTCGATTAGAACGATCATGGCAGTTGCATCTATGATGAAGTGGGACCTTCACCAGATGGATGTGAAAACAAATTTTCTGAATGGTGTGATTGAAGAAGAAGTATATATAGAAAAACCTCAAGGATTTGAAGTTGAATATAGACATACTTACGTATGCAAGTTGAAGAAGGCCTTATATAGCCTTAAACAAGCTCCTCGAGCTTGGTATGAAAGGATAGATGGTTTCCTGTAAAGCATGGGATTTACAAAGAGTAATGCTGATCCTAACCTTTATCTCAAGATTGTAGAAGATGAACCTGTCATTCTATTACTATATGTGGATGACCTATTATTGACAGGGAATAAGAAATAGATTATGGAAAGCAAGAAGAAACTAGCAGAAGAATTTGAGATGAAGGACCTTGGGTTAATGCATTACTTCCTAGGTCTGGAAGTGTGGCAAAGTTCAGAAGGAATCTTTCTTAACCAGGGAAAGTATGCAGTAGAGATATTGAAAAGATTCAATATGTTAGAATGCAAAGCCATGACCACTCCCATGGACTCAAACCTAAAGCTATTAGCTGATGACTCATCAGAGTTAGTGGACATGACTCAATACAGACTGATCATTGGGTCATTGATGTACTTAACAAATACCAGACCAGACATTTGTTTTGCGGTGAACACCTTGAGTCAATATCTTGTTCAACCAAGATGGGTTCACCTGGTAGTTGCAAAAAATGTGATGAGGTATTTGAAAGGGACTATAGACTTTGGTCTATTCTATGATAATAGCCATGAGTATAGATTGTATGTCTATATAGATGTAGATTGGGCTGGAAGTATCTCAGATAGAAAAAGCACATCAGGTGGATGTTATGGTCTGGGATTTGCTATGATTTCATGGTTTAGCAGAAATCAGTCTAGTGTTTCTCTAAGCACAGCCGAAGCAGAATATATAGCAGCCTGCTCTGCTAGTTGTGAAGCCATATGGCTTTGGAAGCTGATGTCAGGATTATTCAATCTAGAGTTGGATACTACTGTGATTCTATGTGACAATCAAAGTTGTATAAAGATGACAGAGAACCCAGTATTCCACAATAGATCAAAGCACATAGAAATCAGGTATTTCTACATTCGAGATATGATGCAGAAGGGAGCCTGTTAACACCCAAAAGTATTCACTACCTCATCTACCCCACTACATGGCTCATTTGTCCATTTTCCTACCATATTTCCCTGAAAATCCCACTAAAAAGCCTCCAAAAGGCCTAAAATGCCTCCAAAAGGCCATAAAACCATCTAAAAAGCCTCCAAAAGGCCAAAAAACCCCTTTTTTCCTCCAAAAATATCCAAAATTCCTCTAAAATAGCAAAAATCCCCAAAAGGGAAGAAAAAAAATAAAATAATGAGGAAAAGGAGGAAAAAACCCTAAACAGCTACCCTAAACCATATGGTTTCCAAAACCATGGGCTAGCACTCCACCACTAAAAAACTATAAATATGTGATGGAGACCCCTTATTTCACATCCACAGTCATAAGCATCCTTACTCTGCCAAAACAGCTCTGGAAGCCCTAGCTCACTCTTGAGCTACTTTCACCATTGAGAGCCCCTTTTTGGCCCATTTCCACCATCAGAGAAGGAGAAGGAGCAGGCTAGAGCTTGGAGCAACCGTCTTGGATCACTGCGAAGAGCTTCACCAACTTTCACAGCGGAGGCAATTTCAATATAAAAACCATTATTTACATTTTGTTGTTTTGTTTCGTGCATATATTTAGAGTAGTTCGTTTTTCTGTTTAGCATTGTTATTTACTTTTTACTAAACTGCTACTAAGGAGTCAGTCATCCTTAGTAGGTGCTCATTCGCACAAGCTAGGGGTAAAACCCTAGCTACAGTTTTGGCGACTCCGCTGGTTTTTTCTTTTGAATCTCTGTTTTTAGTTTAAGAAATTTTTTAGCTTTTTCCTTTCGGCTGTCCCTTTCGGTCGCCGTAAACCGCAGTTTTTCCTTCTACAGTCGCGTCCCGACCGCGTCTTTCAAGCCTTTACCTGTGACCCGACCGCGGCTATCAGACCGTCTCCGGCGCCCTGCCGGCGGATTCAAGTCTGTTACCTGTGATCCGACCGCGGCTATTTAGCCTGTTTGCTGCGATCTGGCTGCGCTTGTCGGCCATTTTCCTGCGTCCCGACCACGACTTTCAGCCCATTTGCTGCGCCCCGAACGCCGCTTTCATCCCCCTAGCTGCGTCCCGATCGCGACTTTCAGCCCATTTGCTGCGACCCGAACACCGCTTTCAGCCCCTAGCTGCGTCCCGACCGCGACTTTCATCCCATTTGCTGCGACCCGAACGCCGCTTTCAGCCCTTTAGCTGCGACCCGATCGCGACTTTCATCCCTTTCCCTGCGATCAGACCGCGTCTGTCATCCAGAAAGCCGCGACCTGTCCGCGCCTGTTTCGTTCAAACCCGCTGTCCGACCGCTTGCTTTTGCCTCAAACCCGCAGTTCGACCGCTTGCTTTTGCTTCAAACCCGCGGTCTGTTTTCTGCATATTTTACTGTTTTTAAACCCAGCCCCTTTGCTGCAATATTTTCTGCATCTGCATAGCCATCTGTTCCACCTGTAGCCTTACTTCCTTACAGCCTTTTCTGCAACATAATTTCTGTTCCATTTTTTGAAATTTCAACATTTTTTCAGAAAATTTTGCATGTTAAAGTTGTGGATTCAATATTATTGATTAGAAGGTTGCCCCTTTGTGTGGCACTTCTATTTCGGGTTCATCACCTCACGAGCACACACTCTGTCACCTAATTCAAGTGAGACTTAAAAAACTACTTAACTCAACCAACATTCTAACCCCACTTGGGGAACACAAAAGAATCTTTGTAGTTAGGTAGGATCGGGGGGATGGGCTTCCAATAACACCCCTCGATTACTTACACTTGAGACATAGCTGTTGTCTAATTAGGGAACCAAAATCCCCTAGTATTTTTTGGCACGGTCACAACCAGTTTACCAGAGGGCCTCTCCCTTAGGAGGGTTGAAGTCGCGAGATTGGTTCCGGAGGCCTGAGTGGAACACTGCACTCCATTCAGTAACTGAAGGGCTACCTTTCCTAGTTCTCGGGATATCCCTGTATAGGGGTATTGCGGTAAAAGGACCAAACGGAAGATTCACCTTTCTGGACGTGTCATGAACGGGGTATCTTAGTTGCCATTCTTCTAGGATTGACTTCCCGGTGTCCCTCCCGGTAGGGGGATATCTTAGCCACTTGGATTTCCTATTCATACTGTCTGACTTGGATTTCATCACCTTGTAGAGGATATGTCTAGTTGATTCAAAATACTTTTAGTTAGGTGTTTGCATGCTCCCTTACCTCCTTTTGGTCTAGTGAGTCCACCATTTTTTATTTTTAGGAAACCTGCTGTTTGTTGGTATTCTGACCATTTCTGTTGACACTCCACCTATTGTAGCACAGCTGTTACATTGGGTGTTTTGAGTTGGTTGTTGGCCTGAGTGCCCTATTTTTCGAGCTCTCCTTCTGCACACTCGGTTGCATTAGGATTTTTGAGTTGTTTTTTCACCCACCTCAACCCATAGAGATTTGACACCATCTGTCACCATTGAGTCTCCGAGACATTCTCGGCTCCTCAGGGGTGAACTCCCATAGCATGGTTCACTTGACACCACTCGTCATCGACACAGATCATCTTCACTTGATACCACTTATCATAGATCTCGAGCCTTGTCACTTGACTCCACTCGTCAGCGGCGTCGGACTCCGTCACCCGATAGTGACGCCCCTTATTTTACCTCCAATTCTGAGCCAGAGTCTGAGAACCCCATTTACACTGCCCCTACTAGCCCCATGGCTGGCGTCACTTCCACTCCCGTCTTGGTAGAGATCGTTGGTGGCACATCCACCACTACACCAGCTACCACACCTGCTTTGGGTATGCCCTCCATGGGGCCCCCATCTACCGTTCCCCTCACGGCACCTATTCCCGCAACAGGAATACCTATTCCCCCTCCATCATTGGCTCACACTACCCAAGGTGGTGCAGGACCATCCCACATCACCTTAGTTCCCCCACTTGGGGGCAACCTCCCTAACGCTACCCCTCCACTTGGGGGCATTGGCCTCAATTTGGTCCAACCCACTACCGTGTCACACCCTTCTTCCATTTTTCCATTCATGGCTAGCCTTAACCTGCCTGACCTAGCCAGATTAACCAACGACCCTATCTGACACGACCCTGTGTGGCCTCACATGCCCACCAAACTCCCCTTCGACATCCCTAAGTTTGAGGGCAAGGCAGGTGAGGACCCACAAAACCATGTTATTTCTTTCCATCTATGGTGTTCCTCCAACTCCATAGTGGATGACTCTATCTGCCTCCGTCTCTTACAATGCACCTTCACTGGCTCTGCAGCCAAGTGGTATATCGAGCAACCCCATGGAACCCATGCCACCTTTGCTTCCCTTGCATCAACCTTCTTGCAGTTCTTCCAGTTACCTGTCCGCTATGACACGGGCGTTGAGATCCTCCTATCATGCAGACAGAACATGGCTACCCACATTACGGACCACATTCATGAGTGGCGTTGACGCCGTAGCTTATGCAAAATCAAATTAGACGACCGGATCTTCCTAGATTGGTTCCTCAAATCCCTTCTTCCTGTCATTGCTAAGGATGTGGCATCCGAAAGACCCCAGTTTGAAGAAGAGGCCATCCTTAAGGCCCAGCAATTCGACCTCATTTACGCCCAGTCAGGTTATCTCTATACCATCATAACTGACACCCCTCGCGGCGAGTCCTCCCAGCACGATGCACCGGGGGCATCCCACGCCGCCGACGGTATCATTGGCCGTGTCTCTTCACATCCTCAACCATTTTCCATAGCACATCCTACCCCTGGCCCTGACCTTTCGTGGGCTACCTCACAGCCTGGAGCCACCAACTCGTATGCTCCCATACAACATCACCACCATTCTCATGGACCCTCATGTCCACTCCAATGTTTCGGTCATGCGACTCTCGCTTATGCCCCCCCGGTCGCACCTCAACCCTACTACCACCAGCAGGCTGCACCAGCTCCTGCGCCTTCACAAGCCTAACCCGCTTATTACCCGCCATAGGCAGCCCCAGCGGAAAACCCACAACCCGTTCCGCAGCCCTATCAGCAACCCGCTCAAGTTGCTGCACCTGTGCAGCCTCCACCTACATATCATCCACCGCAGCCTGCTCCAGCACCTGCGCAACATCAGAATCCACTTGCTGCCCAAGGGCAAGTTTACGTCCAACAAAACCCGCAGCAAAACCAGACCAACCAACGCAACGAGGGCCAACAAAACCATGGCAGGGGCCAGAATCGTGGGAATAACCAACCTGCAGACCAAGCTGGTCAACCCCCTAATCCGCCTGATAATAATAATGCGGCCCCTGCTAACCAAAACCCTGATCGCCCGCCCAAGCAGGATAAAAACCCCAATTTGTGAACAAACCATCCTTGTTCTATTTGCGGGGTCTATGGCCACTACACACATTTTTTCCCACACATGGAGCAAGTTCGGCAACTTTGGGATGAAGATGCCCACCGTCAAGGGCAAGCGGCCCCTCAAGCACCACCCAACCCCCCACAACCTCAGCAGCCACCTTTGGTGCTACAAAACCCCTTACCAACCCAAGGCGTAGTGAACACCCAACCATTGGCTCCCCCTCAAGCCAACGCACCAACCCAACAACAAATCACTTACGCTGCTCCTGATCAACCCATGCATGACTCAGGTACCCACCACTTGTTGATGATTTCCTCCGATGAGGTCAACCTCCAGACCCAGCGGACCCAATATGGCACCACCCCTGAGGCCCCTCCGGCCAATAAACCCACTAATGCTCATCCCACTGATCAGGCGTTATGTATACCTCCACCTCCACTAGATGGCATTCCCAAAGCACCTCGTTTCCCGCTTCACCGTATCAACAATAACCCCAATGCGCGGGCTGTGTCAAACTACAACATTGTCGATGACTTATCCCAATCCCTCGCAGTCATGTCTGCGTTAGAAGTCTTAAAAAACTGCCCTTCACAGCACAAGACTTTACTCTCAGCCATTGGGGCTATCGATCCAAATGATTCAAGTTTAATGGCATTTGATTTGGACCAATCCGAACCCCGCATGCCTTCCACTTTAGCGTTCCAAGTTTGTGTTTCCGTTTGGAATTTTGTCATCCATCAATGCATTATTGATGAAGGTGCCTCTACATGTGTCATGTCCACCCTCATCTGGCAGAAATTGGGATCCCCCCCTCTCCAGCCGTCCACTACCGCATTGCGAGCCTACGACGGCCGTTCAGCTCAACCACAAGGCCTATTAACTAACGTCCCAGTCCAGCTGGCTGGCAAAACCATCCTCATTGAAATCGAGGTTATCAATGCACAGCTTGATTATAACCTTTTACTGGGCCGCAGCTACATGTACGCCATGCGGGCGGTTGCGTCTTCCGTTTTTCATACCATGATGTTCCCCCACGAGGGACGCGTGGTCAAGGTCGACCAACTCACCTACTATGATCCCAATGCCCCCGTGGCACCTGAAAATGTTCTCCCCATGGTTGAACAACCTGTTTCGAGTGCCACCACTTCAGTGGTTTCCTCTATGGGGCCCGGAGTTTACTCAGATGCGCCCATGACCTCGACCTTCCAATCTATTCCACCCCCATCACCCGCCACTGACGTGTCTGACCTGTGTACCCTGTCCCATAATACGCGAACTCCTACTAATCAACCGCCCTTGTTTCCTCAACCCCCTTTAGTACCTAGCCACATTGGTGCTACCCCCATCCATACCATTCCTTTTCTCTTCCCTCCATCAGGAGTAGTTAGCGCCCCGGTCATGGCTACCCTCAGCCTCCCTGGTTTAACCTTAGGATTACCCGTTTGGTATCTTTCACCTCCCGTTCCCCCGCCGACACCAGATGTAGTCCTGCAACCGGTGCAACCCATTGTCACTACTAGTCAACCACCTCCCGGTGTCGCTACCCCGTCGTCCTCCACGAACCCCCTCCCTCCTGTTACCAAACCAACTGGGGGCAGAGGCCCCCAACCTTACTCTGCCGTCCCACCTCCCAAGACAGTAAAAAACCCCCCTGTGTTTCGTGCTCCTCCCAAATGCTCGCTGTGCGATGAGTTGGGCCATGCGACTCACCAACGTCCTCAGTTACCGGCATTACAGGAACACATGGAACTGCTTGACGACGACCCCACTATCCCAGTTGTCCACGTTGATCCAACCCCCAAGCCTCGCGACAAATCCCTACGCACTAACCACCCCTGTGCCATATGCGGTATTTACGGGCATTACACAAATCACTGTCCCGATCTCCCAGATTACAGAGCAGCTCTCTTTGAGATGAACAATCTAGATCTTGAGATTGCACCACCCACCATTGAGGAGATCCACCCCCCGCGTTCTCCCCCTTCCGGAGAGGCTAATACCATTTATATGATCTCTTCCGCCGCTACTCCCTCGTCAACCGATTTGACGACACAAACTTTCTGCACTGATGAGGAGATTCTCGAGGCTCTCACTGCCCCAGAGTATCCCTGGGATGACATGCACCATCGTTCATACTTCCTCCCAGATGAATCCTCCTCTAACATTGCTACCCAATTTGCAGTTGAATCCAAAGACTTCCTTCCCCCTAAGGTTGACTGGTTCAAGGACCCTATTCCTGCTCCTGACGCCTTCGAGGAGGGTAATATGGCCAACATCTCACCTGTCATCCAAATTGATATCGCTGTCCCAGGAAGCTCCCCCGAACTCATCACTTTAGGAGCCTCTTGCAGTGAGCAAGAGATTGAGGAATACAAAAAACTCTTCAGCGAATTCCGTGATGTCTTTGCCTGGTCCTATACTGAAATGCCTGGTCTTGACCCTGCCATTATAGAGCACCACATTGACACATGGCCTGATGTACCCCCCGTTCGTCAGAAACAACATCCCATTCATTCGTCTGTCCTCCCCATCGAGTGTCCGATACCTGCCTTTCATATCGCTGTTGAGCTCCTCCCCGATACCTCCCCCCTTGAGCAACGTTTGTTATCCCTCGAACAAGCAGATGAAGATCGTTGTGCCACTCTCCAGAACATCAAAGCAGCCAAAAACCGCTCCAAAGCCGGTTATGACAAACATGTCCACCCTCGAACTTTCCACGAAGGGGACCTCGTCCTCGCCTATGACCAAGCCCATGACAAAACCGGTAAAGGAAAGTTTGAATTCATGTGGCAAGGCCCTTACATTGTGCAGACTTGCCTCGGCAAGGGGGCATACATTTTAGCTGATTCCGAAGGCCACCCTTTACGCAATCCCCGTAATGGGTTGTATCTTAAACGCTTTTACCCATAACTGAAACCGCGACCTCATTGGTCCGCATTGTACAGTTTGCTCTCTTTTTTGTTTTTCACCTTCTTTCCCATAATCTTACATTCATCATTCTTTTTGCATGCCCACAGATGGACCATCTTCCACCTCGTTACACTGGCTTTGCTGATGGCGCAAGACGTTGGTCTCCTAACCTGGCTTCTGCAGCATGGGTCTTATATTCCCCTTCCAACGAATTGATTCACCTTGATGGAATATGTATAGGCGCCGCTACCAATAACCAGGCGGAGTATGATGCTGTGACCGGCCTCCTGACTACTGCCCTCCAGATGGGCATATGTCACCTTCATGTGTTTCTGGACTCCCAGCTACTTGTCTCCCAGCTCAACAACTGCTACCAGGTGCGTGATCCTTGCCTATTTAGAAAATTCCTGTGTACAAAACAACTCAGCCGATAGTTTGAATCCATCACATTCACACATGTCCCAAGAGCTTACAATAGTGTCGCAGATCAAATGGCCAATAACATCCTAGATTGGCATATCAATCACACCATGTAACACCTCCATCCTGCATAGCATCTCATCACAATATATAAAAAAAAAAACCCCAAAAATATTACAGTGCATCCACATTTGCATCCATGTATATAAACCATAAAAACACATAAAATACACAAGGGGCATCCACGTGCCCAAACATCCTAGACTACTTGCATCCACGTGCAATACAAACATATCACACATCATAAAGCGCATCCACGTGCGTACAACTAAAACAACATCACAAAAAGGTGCATCCATGTGCATATATATATACATCAAAAAATACATGTCACAGTGCTATACATGCCCTGAGTACCCCTGTACTCAGCTATACAAAAAATGCCTGTACATCCCTACATCTCATAAAATACACACCGTAGCTACAAAACTCGGGGGGAGTCCCCTGCACTCCCTAATGAGAGTCATACCCCACGTCACTGCCAGTATCCGCTGCCTCTGAATCCTCCCCTCGCTCCTCCTCCGACAAATCCTCATCCCGTCTGGGCTCCGGTTCCCATGCCCTATCCGCCAAGATAGCCACCCGGATCGCAATCGATCTGAAGTTGCGGGGTGCCCTCATGCAATCCTGAATCACGTCCGGATCGATGTCCCGCCACCCCTCGTCAGTCACCCCCACCAGTAAACGGTCGAGCAGGGCCTGTACAGACTCCAGCGTCCCCTCTGCATCCCGACGACGCACCTCCCCCCGCCCAGGCAGCGCTGGAACGACCACAATCCCCCTCCGTGCCACATGCCCTGGTGGCGGCCTCGGGCCCACATCTGCAGATCACCCATGTGTCAGTAACAATTTATCAATCAACTATCATATATAAAACTTGACAATGCAATCAAACCATACGTACCATCTGGTCCCCATGCCTGTCCAGGTGGCCGTGGTGCCTCTGGATCTCCTGTGTAATCCATATCTCTATATGGATAATCATCCAGCATTAACGGTAGCTAGAGCCACTGTAGGTACAAGTCCTGTGTGAAGTACCTGCCAACATCGCCGCCACCACGGCGGCACATCATCTCACCCCACCGTACCATCCGCGGCTCCCTCAAGCCTCCTGCTCTGACTGGCACCCTCGGCCGCAGTGTGGGTACCCTCTCCATAAAGAATGCACATAAAAAGGAACCATAGAAAAACCCCTTGCCAGATTCCTTCACTGCTGTCAGCTGCCGCTGCACGCAGGTCAGGAACATCTGGCCCCATGCATAATACACACCGGCCAGTACGCGCTCCACTAGCTGCATCTGACCCCCAAACACCTTCTCTGGTGACTGGGATCCCAAGACGCGCACCACGCATGCTACCATGGCCCGCACTGCTGGCTCCTGTAGATCTCTCACCAGAAGTGCATTCCTATGCACCCAAGCCTCTGGACCACAGAACCGCTCCAACATGTCATCCATGTCTATGTCCACGGAGACCCGCGGCTGTGTGTCTGCCACCCTACCTAGACAGGGCAGCCCCGTTAGGAAGAATACATTAGTCAGGGTGAGGTCCACCCTCTCACCCTGCACTCGGAAATCCTGTATGTCTGGCTCCCAGAAACCAACCAGTCGGTTCAGCAGCAATGCTGCTGACCGCATCATAGGTACCTGGGCGAACTTCAGCAGTCTGAATAGCCCCAACATCAATCGTACCCGGTGGTCCTCTCGGACGATGGCCATAATCTCATCCGGTATCTCCTGCTCTCTCCATAGCACCTGCGGCATCCTGTCCATCACACAAAGTAGACTCATCAGATTCATGTCAAACAAATAGTAATCACCCTTTCCCCAACCAAAAACCAGAATAGCTCGATCCAAAACCGCGGCTTTAGGGTTCCCTGCCGTGGTTTCCGACCCCGGCTGTTAGGCCTACAGTCGCGGTTCCTAACCGCGGATGTTGGGCCTAAACCCACGGTTTTCGACCGTGGCTGTCAGGCCTACAGTCGCGGTCCGTAACCGCGGCTGTCGAGCCTAAACCCGTGGTCCACCCCATGTGGACTGTACAAAGCGTACCCTGGGACCCACTACCCCCCCCCCCCCCCCCCCCCCCCCCCCCCCCTTGAACCCAATGACAAAGCAGGTATGAGTTTGACGGAATACTTGTCTCTCCCGAATCTGAAATCGGCTGGTCGGATCGTCCAGAAATGCCACCTCAGCTCTGGTCCACTCCGATCACTAGTCAAGGTCAAATAGTACAAATGACACTTGTCATGTTGGGCCCACTTACTATTTATAGTCCGTTGACTTTTTTCTTGTTTTGGCCTTTCTGAATTCGTACGGAGTCCATTTTCCGAACTGTTTCCACCATTGAAATCAGCACGATGAGACCACCACGATGGTCACCTCGTTGCATTCTTTTTTCTACATCATTTTTTGCCCATTTTTTTTTAGACACTGTTAGTCACCTCGGTTTGCGTGCCCCATTGGTCATTCTCCATTTTTCCCACTTGTTATATCGCCGGATTCATTTTTTCCGAGCTCGTGATGATGCTTGAGATCATTTCTTGCTCTCACTTGGTACAATTTCAACATTGTGTCCCGACACCTTGTTGCCTCGATTTGCTCGCAACATCGGTCACCATCAGATTGTTCCACACTTTTTACATGAGCCATCCACTCCTGTCATACTGCATATGTTTCATTATTTTGCCACCATTCATTCACCCCGCAAGGAGGCCCACCCGTGTTCCCCCCCACCCTCATTCCTGGTCATCATCAATGTTCGTTGATTGAATACTTCCTCCTTGCCTGACCATTCCATTACTTCAGAGTCTTCTTATTGCTTTCAGACTCCTTAAAATTGAAAGCAACCACGAGCATGAACTGTCCTGGGCTCGTAAAATCCACACGGCAGTACCATTCCATTAATTCAGAGTCTTCTTATTGCTTTCAGACTCCTTAAAATGGAAAGCAACCATGAGCATGAACTGTCCTGGGCTCGTTAAATCCGCACGACAGTACCATTTCATTACTTCAGAGTCCTCTTATTTGCTTTCAGACTCCTTAAAATTGAAAGCAACCACGAGCATGAACTGTCCTGGGCTCGTAAAATCCGCACGACAGTACCATTCCATTACTTCAGAGTCTTCTTATTTGCTTTCAGACTCCTTCAAATTGAAAGCAACCACGAGCATGAACTGTCCTGGGCTCGTATAAATCCACACGACAGTACCATTTTAAATACACACTTCTTCTAGTTCCCTAACCCATGAAGAAGTCCACTCGTGCCTCCTGGCGCTATGATCGATCCTCTTGGCAGCACCCCCAATCAGGTCGCCTTTGTTCAGAGTATTCTGCAGTCTCCTGCCATTTTACCACAGCTTGAGTCTCCCTCAGCCCAGTCACCCTCCCAGATCCAATGCAACTATGACCCCCTTACCACCAGTTAGTTTCATATGCTTCCCGATCCTCCCCGCCCTCATACTTTGAACAAAGGAAGTTTGAGTCCCCCACTCTACTTACCTAGTTATTCCCCCCAGTTTATTCATCCTGCCATCAGTACTATCACATTTCAGTTTTCCACCTCGCGCTCCTGTCAAGGAAACATCATTGCCTTGATAGTTGCAGGTCTCCCTCTGTCGACGACAACCCCTCTATTCCAGAGGATAGACCCAGAGGCCCCTGCGCCTTGGACCCATCACCATCTGTGGTGAGTGCCTATGGACCATTTTGGGAGGAGTCATCATTGCCTCTCCGAATGGTTGTTTCTCACATGCTCGACTTCAGCACCTTGATCGCATCGTTGAGAATCGCGCAGGATTGATATCTCTTCCATTATTTGTCGAAGACCCCGGATTTCCCCTGACTCTAGCACATTGGTGAGTCACTTCGGAACGCCCAACTATATGTTCCTGTGGATGTCCGGGCTGCGTTGGCGATTGTATTCGGAAGTCACCCAGTTCCATGCTTCCTTGAGTACCCAGTTTAGTTCCAGTTCAGTGAACCATCGCGAGTATGACCCTTGTCATTGCAGCTCATCAGTTCCTTTGGAACCATATTCAGTAGCACTGCTGTCGTTCCAGTGCATCAATTTTTCAGCTCAGATATGGTCAGCCCAGCAGTATGTCCCAGATTTGTGTCCCTTCTGGACCCTTATGATATACACAGTGGTTGTTTATGTATCCTACAGGTCCCCCTTTTCGGGCCTCACAGTTATGTTTATGTATCTTGATACGAGCATGGGTATGCCTGCCTCGTCCATATATTGAGATTCTTCCTCATTCAGTATTTGAGGCCATATATATGTCAGGTCCCCATATTTTGGACCCCATTGTTATTTTTATGGTATATCCTGATACGAGCATGGGAATGCCCGCCTCGTCCATATGATCAGATGGTTTCTCATCCATTATTGAGGTTATGTACTTTTTGTTCTTGCAGTTGGTTCGGGCTCGTTGTTCTGGGCTTCAGTTTGTTTCTTCTCTTCTCCACACCCCAAGCACACCATATATGACTTATGATGTCCATCGGCCATACGATGAGCTCCTACCCTCGCACATCAGGGGGCAATCTATTAACACCCAAAAAGTGTTCACTACCTCATCTACCCCACTACATGGCTCATTTGTCCATTTCCTACCATATTTCCCTGAAAATCCCACTAAAAAGCCTCCAAAAGGCCATAAAACCATCTAAAAAGCCTCCAAAAGGCCTAAAATGCCTCCAAAAGGCCAAAAAACCCCTTTTTTCCTCCAAAAATATCCAAAATTCCTCTAAAATAGCAAAAATCCCCAAAAGGGAAGAAAAAAATATAAAATAATGAGGAAAAGGAGAAAAAAACCCTAAACAGCTGCCCTAAACCATATCGTTTCCAAAACCATGGGCTAGCACTCCACCACTAAAAAACTATAAATAGGTGATGGAGACCCCTTATTTCACATCCACAGTCATAAGCATCCTTACTCTGCCAAAACAGCTCTGGAAGCCCTAGCTCACTCTTGAGCTACTTTCACCATTGAGAGCCCCTCTTTGGCCCATTTCCACCATCGGAGAAGGAGAAGAAGCAGGCTGGAGCTTGGAGCAACCGTCTTGGATCACTGCGAAGAGCTTCACCAACCTTCACACCGGAGGTAATATCAATATAAAAACCATTATTTACATTTTGTTGTTTTGTTTCGTGCATATATTTAGAGTAGTTCATTTTTCTGTTTAGCATTGTTATTTACTTTTTACTAAACTGCTACTAAGGAGTCAGTTATCCTTAGTAGGTGCTCATTCGCACAAGCTAGGGGTAAAACCCTAGCTACAGAGCCATAAAACTCCAGTATGTGAGTACTGATGAACAGGTTGCTGATGTGCTAATGAAGCCTCTGTCTCAAGTAAAGTTCAAACACTTTCGAGACAAGCTTGGTGTGGTTCGGAAGAACCTTCCTCGAAAGGGGGAGTAGTGATGTTGCATTGGGATTGTATCATCCCTGGGCATTTTCCCTAAAGTGATCTAGTGGCCTCGGTCCTCGAGAATGAAGAGTGATTGTATCATCCCGAGACATCTGTCCAAAAGTGATCTGGTGACCTCAGTCCTCGAGAATGAAGAGGGATTGTATCATCCTCGGACATCTGTCCAAAATAGATCCGGTGACTTCAGTCTTCATGAATGTGGTGGGATTGCATCATCCCTAAACTTCGGTTCAAAATGTATCCGAAGGTCTCGGCCCTCGTGAATGTGGTGGGATTGCATCATCCCTAAAATTTGGTTCAAAATGTATCCGGAGGTCTCAGCCCGCGTGAATGTGGTAGGATTGCATCATCCCTGAAATTCGGTTCAAAATGTATCCAAAGGTCTCGGCCCTCGTGAAAGTGGTGGATTGCATCATCCCTGAACTTCGGTTCAAAATGTATCCAGAGGTCTCGAACCCCATGAAAGTGGCGGATTGCATCATCCTTGAACTTCGGTTCAAAAGGTATCCGGAGGTCTCGGCCCCCATGAAAGTGGTGGATTGCATCATCCCTGAACCTTGGTTCAAAATGTATCCAGAGGTCTTGGCCCCCGTGAAAGTGGTGGGATTGCATCATCCTTGAACCTCGGTTCAAAATGTATCCAAAGGTCTTGGCCCCCATGAAAGTGGTGGGATTGCATCATCCCTGAACCTCGGTTCAAAATGTATTCGGAGATTTTGGTTCCCGTGAATGTTGTAGGATTGCATCATCCTTGGACTTAGTCCTAAAATGATAGGGACTGATTATCCTGTAATCAATCCGGTAACTTCGGTTGTCGAGAATGTGGTGGGATTGCATCATCCTTGGACTTTAAGTCCAAAAGTGAACCAAAGACTTTTTGTCTTTGAGATGTGGATTGCAGGTTGCTACTGATAATGATGACATACTGATCAAAATATCAGAGTATGATGATGATGCCGTACTAATCAAAAGATCAAAGTGTGATGATGATGACGTACTGATCAAAAGATCAGAGTGTGATGATGATGATGTACTAATCGAAATATCAGAGTATGATGATGATGATGTACTGATCGAAAGATCATAGTATGATGATGATGATGTACTGATCGAAAGATCAATGTATGATGATGATGATGTACTGATTGAAATATTAGAGTATGATGATGATGACGATGTACTGATCAAAAGATCAGAGCATGATGATGATGATGTACTTATCAAAAGATCAGAGTATGATGATGATGATGTACTGATCGAAAGATCAGAGTATGATGATGATGATGTACTGATCGAAATATCAGAGTATGATGATGATGACGTACTGATCGAATGATCAGTGTATGATGATGATGATGTGCTGATCAAAAGATCAGAGTATGATGATGATGACGTACTAATCAAATGATCAGTGTGTGATGATGATGACGTACTGATCAAAAGGTCAGAATATGATGATGATGATGCTGTTCGAGAATTGAAGTATGATGATGGTGCTGATCACGATGTTACTGATCAGGATATGATGATGTTCCTGATTGAAAGAACAAAATGCTGAAGAAGTTGTTGCTGATCAAAAGGTCAAAGTGCTGAAGATGTTGCTGATCAAAAGGTCAAAGTGCTGAAGATGTTGCTACTGATCGAAAGGTCTAAGTGCTGAAGAGGTTGCTGAAGATGTTGCTGATCAAAAGGTCAAAAGATGCTGATGCTGATCAAAGAGTTGCTGTCATTGAAGATTGAAGACGAAGACTATATGATGCTGAAAAGCTTCCAATGATTTATAGATGTGTTACCCTGATGATGTTGATGATGTCCTCTATCTCTCTCCTACTATTGTTGTTGTTGATGTTGTTGTAGAATACCCTTCTCGTTAAGGGGGAGTGTTGAAATCTTGTAACTTCAAAGAATATTCTATATGTATCTTTTGTGATCTCCGATGGTCCTACTGGGAGAACCACTTGTATTATCTTGTACCCTGATGCTTCTAATCGGAAGAACTAATAAGAGTCATGAGGTAGTCCCCTCTAATTGTAAAGGTGGGTCATTAGCACCTTAGTGTGGTTACTTGAGCCTACATGTGTAACTCGAGCCTACATGTCGGAAGAGTTAATTGAAGTGAAAGGATGCATATAAATAGAGGTGTAGCGCTCCTCATTTGAAGCACACACTCTCACTTGTGTAGCACATTAGTGGAGAAGAGAAGAGTAGCAGGAGAAGGAGGAGGACCAAGCTTTGATCTCCTTGTTGGTTTTATCTTTTATCTTTTTGGGGCATCTATATTGAGGAAGCTTTTGCTAGGTTTTTCCCTTTAGGGTTTTCCCAGGATAAATCTGTGTTGTTCTTGTGATACTGTTTCTTTTAGTGATCCTGTTTATATGCTTTTGTTATGAAATGAAATGAAATACTGATGTTCTAGCTTATCATATGAAAATTTAACATCAGTTGTCCATATGGTGCTTCTTTATCTACTCTATTCATAACACCTACTCTTGTCACAACAACAATGTTAGGTTCCATCAGTTCATAAAAAATGTTATGTATATTTGGATTAACATTCTGAGGCAGGTTTTGGTTTCCCAGGTTTCTAGCCCGCCACTTAGAAATCAACTATGGAAATTATTCAAAAGTATGATCTAGTGCTTTACATTGTTGGAAGGGGTTTTGGTAAGTGAGTTGCATAGCATCGTGGCAGCTGTGCAACCTCATGCGGTACCGTGAAAGGCCAGATTAGCAGGATGGGTGGAAGGATAACCACTTTGAATATTTTATATGTTATTTGACCAAGTTTTGTTGTAATAGGTCATTCACGGTTATATGTTAGTTAGAAGTGGATCCTCAATGTAATGGCACAAGCCTATTTAAATATCTAGTTTTGCAAGTAGATATATGATTGAAATAGCTACCGACTGCGAATAGGATAATTGCATCAGAGGATAATTGAGACATAGGATCTAGCGCAATCTGGTTTTGTGAGGAATTCCCTGTGTATCTATGATTGATTTGGGTTTTTCCTGATGTATGCAGTCTCCGGTTTTGGAGAAGAATTGTGTAATGTGGTTCCTTTGCACAAGGTTAATATGATATGGTGATTATGGCACAAGTCTTGTCTGTTATTGTTGTTGCAATTTGATCTATTATGATGCTGTGACCTGTTCTATTATGATGTTGTTTTGGTATAATGTTGATGTGATTTAGTATCTTTCTGCTATGTCCATGTGATCTGTTTTGCTGCTATGTTGATGCGATTTGTTTTTCTTCTACTGTCTATTGCATTATGAGTAGATATGTTTCATGGACAATGCTATGATATTGTGACAACTGTGTAATGATATAATGATTGCATAAGTTATGAATACGCTCTACAAGTTGAAGAAATAGTGTAAAGTCGATTGCAATCTCTGGATCTGGCAGTTATGGTGTCCTTTCGTTCGATCCCCATATCCTCCGTCCCCACTACTGGAAACTTGGTTCCGACAGCTCTCCATTGAACGCCTCAGGTGAGACCTCATCTGCTCCGCAGATGTTACTAGGTAGAGTAATACATGTCTGGGCCGGTGCTCAGGGACATTGCGCTGGTTGGGCGTCGACAGAGTGGGAACCCCTGTCAACGAGGCTTTGTTGGTGGGTTTCTCCAACATACAGTACGAGCATGTCGACATAGGATTAATGGAATATTTGGTGAAATGTCTAGGCTATACACAATTATAACAAATCACTTGGCCTCTTCCATGACCAAATCCTCCTCCTTGTCCTTAGCCTATAAAAATTCCACCTCCTTTGGGTTGAGGGTATTTTTCCCGTGGGTATTGCTTTTGAGGAAATTGTGCATGAGGAAATTGGGCTTGATCTCGTTCATCTTGGATTTGTTCGTCATTCTTCATTATGTAGGTGTCGAATGTATCCTCCTGTAACAAATGATATGCTCTGCAATATTTCTCGTCATGTCCTACTATAAACTTGCTGGTTCGCTTACTATTTTTTGTAAATATAAATTTATTCTAACCAAAGTCCTCTAGTTTGAAACATTCTACACCAAGGCATCCCTTGTGTATTTATCAGATTTGGTGTGCTTGATCCAAGATAGTTCGTGAAGGATGGACATGAATCTTTATGGTGGCCTTCCGTTATACATTGAGTACACCATAGTTCCTCTTGTATTTCTTTCTCTTTCTTGATATCCAGTAGTTGCAATGTGATATTAGCAAGCTGTGACTGTAGTTGCATCATTCTTGCACTAGTTTCTCTAATAGGTGAAGCCTCCAACTTGATGGAGAGCTTAAGAGCCTCACTCTGTGATACAATCTTATGTTGCATCAGGGGAATACCGATATGTGGTAACATCTCTGCAATAAACCATTCTTTATGTTGGAAATCCGACATCTGAAAACTTACTTTATCCATCAAAGTTTTGAATCTTTGGTCGAAGTCCCAAACAAACTCTGTATTAAATTGAGCACATAGATCTTTGGACAAACACACAAATCACAAGATAGATCGCACAATTTACTCAGTAATTAAAGAATGAAACAATGCAAAAATGGCTTGTAGATGTGAATGATTTCACTAATAAAAAAGTAATTAGATAATAATTACAATGAAGTACAATGGCTAAATAGCCTCATACAATTCGAATCCTATGTGAGGAAATTCGAATTGGTTTTACTCTACTTGATTGAATGGTTAACTGACCTTGTCTAAATCATTATTGGATTTCATTGAAGTTCTAAAACACAACTCAAGTGTCTAATTCAGTGTTAACTAAGCCTAAATGACCGTGGTAGGTGAGAAATGCACCTCTCATGCATGCAACCATGCAAACCTAGAACTAGCTAAATGTAGAGGACTAGAATTGAATGTAACTGACTCCTAATTGAGCTTGACTAGTCACCAGCTCACCTCAACTGACCTTGGTTGGTATCGACACTCCCAGTGGCTCCTAAATTGTAGGGATTGATCTAGGAGGCTCCTAAATTGATGCATGCAAGTGCAATTAGTGGTAGTAGGCCTTAATTAGTGTTCCCCACACTTTAGTAACTGGAACATGTGCCCCAATTAGGCCAAGTGGACCCAATGGTTATAGTGAGTAAAAATAGCTGGGGAGGACTCCCGATTTTACACATGAATCCTGATTTAGACATATGACCAAATTGAACAAGGGAGGATTAATAATCATAACACCCCCCTGAATGCTAACTTGGAAAATCTGTGGGCCCTGGTAACTAAGACCATAGGTCACCCATTACATCAAGTAAAGTAAAGTAATTGCTCAATACAAGGAGCTAGGGAAAAAACCACATGGGAAAAAATCCCCCCCTCTAACTAAGAATATAGAATCAGGATTCAAGTTTGAAAAACTTGAAAATGTGTTACTGCAATCTATGTGATGTAGAAAAGAAACATGCATGATGTTCTGTGTATAGGTATCCTGGGGCCTGGCATGTAGACTTCTCCATCTTCTCCCAAAACAATAATGGAAGGAAGGAGGAATGTAACCTTTGTCTCTTGCTGGATGAAGAGGTGTATGATCAACTCTATTCTTTTGAATGTAGTGAGACTAAGCCCTTTCCATGTAGCATCTTACAGGGAGGCTATTGCATCTCTCTGAAGCAGGTAAGATTGCATGACATAGTGAAAGGGTCTTTCCCTTCTGACTGTCAGGTGGTTTTCTAGTCATCTTCCTAGCTTCCAGTTTGGAAGTAGGGATTGGATATGGATATGAATCACCCTGAATCTCAATCTCATAAACTGATACAGTTGGATATGCAATACTAGTGGAAGCTGCAAAAGAAGTAGATGAAATGCTTTTACCTTCCCTTGCAAGTGGCTGTTGAGAGTGCACTGGCTCTGAAAATGGCATGAAGTGTGAGAAGTCATATGACTTGGAGGAATGATTTGCAACACCCTTCACTATGATGTTCCCAATAGAGATATATGTTACCTCCACTGAGTTAGGACCAAATATGACTCGCTTTGGAGAGCTAGTATGAGTCATTTGGTATACATATAACAGGTTTGCATCTAGGGAGGGGACATAAAGCACATCTTTGAACTTTCCATGTTCAATCTTGATAGAGCCCTTCCCCTTGGTTTGAATTTTACTGTTATTTCCCATCTAAATACTAGGACCATCAAAAGACTGCAAGGAAGAGAATGATTTTCTGGATGCAACCATATGATTGGAAGCTCCAGAATCATTGAGGAAGGCATGTGCTGTTGAAAAATTAGCCTTCAATGCATGACATGTTTTGAAGTATTCTTTAGTGTATTCTGTGTGGAAAACATTCCTTGCACTAGAAGGTGTATAAATGTTATGTTTCTTTAGAAGAAGATTCATTTCATCAATTTGTCTTCTCATACAGGAGCTTTCTGGATGAAATCCCCTTCCACAGTAGGAACACAAGGTCTTTCCTTTTCCATTATTCTTGCTTCTCTTCAAACTTGAAGGCTCATTTGACTTCTCTTTCTTCAAAGGAGACTCATCCTTTTGCTTCCCTTTATCATTTGCTACCTTAGGTACTCTTGCAACTAGTGCTTGATCTCTGGAAGATCGAATGATCCCCATTTGGATCAACTTGTCATGCTCATAAGTGAGAGATTCAATGAAAGCATCAAGAGTGGGCATCATCCAATTTGGAGTAGTGAGATTCACTAATTAAGAATTTGATACAAAGGATGAGTAGTATGCACTAATTTTTGAGAGAATGGAAAGGATGAGTTGATCATCCTCCTTTTCATCCTTGCATAGCTTCAACTGGAATATCAGGTTCTTGAATTTTGTGAAGAATTCATTCAGTGTTTCAAAGTTGTATGGATGAAGAGAGATCAACTCATTCTCTAGCTGATGGACCCTCATCTCATCCTGCTTGTCGAATAAGGAAGCAAGCTTATCCAAAATCTCCTTGGCAATCTTCAATCCCTTGATGTGGAAAAGAAGATATCGAGATATTGAGAGACACAAGCATCCATAGGCTTCATCAAGCCTATTCCAATACTTTTCTTTGTCATGATTAAGAATTGGATTTGCCTCTATCTCTATTGTGAGTCTGAAGAGCTTCTTGAAGTGAAGGTGTCTCTCCATGTCCTCCTTCCACTTGTGGTAGTTGAAGGAAGTGAGCTGCTCCATTGGAGGAGCTATTTTGAATATAGTGAAGAAGATGAAGCTGCTGTAGTGAATGTAGTGAGGAGAATGAGTTGCTTGTAGCGAATGCAATGAGACGAAATGATAACTTGTAAATCACACAATCAAACAGAAAAATAAGGTCGACAGTCTGCACTTTTGGAATTTTTATCACACCCATCATAATTGATCAAGCAATCTTGATCAACAATTCCTTTACTTGGGATATTAAGTGGTAAATTCTCCGCTTTTGGTGCAGTGCTGGAAGGAGCAAATTTGCTAAAAAAAATGATCCAATAGGAGATCTGAGGAGGATAAGTGCCTTGTCCGCCAAGGTTCTGATACCATATTAAATTGAGCACATAGATTTGTGGAAAAACACACAACTTACAAGATAGATCACACAATTTACTCAGCAATTGAAGAATGAAACAGTGCAAAAATGGCTTGCAGCTATGAATGCTTTAATTAATAAAAAAGTAATTAGATCCTATGTGAGGAAATAACCTCTTGGCTAAATAACCTCTTGCAATTCGAATCCTATGTGAGGAAATTCGAATTGGTTTGACTCTACTTGAATGAATGGTTAACTGACCTTGAATAAATAATTATTAGAGTTCATCAGATATCTAAAACACAACTCAAGTGTCTAATTTAGTGTTAACTAAGCCTAATTGACTGTGGTAGGTGAGCAATGTGCCTCTCCTGCATGCATCCATGCAAACCTATTGCTAACTGAAAGTAGAGGACTAGAACTGAATGTAACTGACTCCTAGTTGAGCTTGAGTAGTCACCAACTCAACTCAACTAACCTTGGTTGGTATCGGCACTCCCAGTGGCTCCTAATTTGTAGGGATTGATATAGGAGGATCCTAAACTGATGCATGCAAGTGCAATCAGTGGTAGTATGCCTCAATTAGTGTTCCCCACACTTTATTAACTGGAATATGTGCCCCAATTAGGCCAAGTGGACCCAACGGTGCTAGTGAATAAAAAATAGACTGGAAGGATTCCCGATTTAGACATGACTCTTGATTTAGACATATGACCAAATTGGACAAGGGAGGATTGATAATCAAAACACTCTGTAGGAAACTGCTTAATCTCTTTTATTTTTGTAATAAACCGCCTCATATTGGACTTACTACATGGTACATATGCCTTCACATAAAAACCAATGTTGCTCAAGGTCCTCTAACCCATTTCCATTAATGATCGATAACTTATACCATTTCCATCCATTCTATTTACTCTTGGTATCGCTGAATTAAAGATTATGCTAGTAGGAGTTCCTTGATTGCTATTTCCACTATTACTATTATTATGATTAACAACAACACTGAGCGAAGTGTTTTTAGACATTATTACTATTTCCACTATTACTATTAACCTAGATCAGTTAACTTGGTGTTAGTTTCCTCCTGTGAGGTTGCTGATATTTTATTTTGTGATTAATTAGCTATTTCAGAATATATATCAGATTATGGAGCTCAAGCATTCGCTCTCCAGAGTCCCAGGGATTCTCTACCTTTGGTCACAAGCTCATCTCCTCACAGAACTAGTAAAGAGGAAGACATTCTGCATCTGCATGGACACTTGCTCCTAAGATTTGGGGCTGATTTTACCAATCATGGTTTGCTGTTCAGGGCTGCAACATATCAGTTTCTTGAGTGTTCCACACATGGTTTGAATCCTCAAGAACCTTTGCTCTCTCTTCAGATGATTTCAGTTGCTCTACATGGGTCCAGTTTTCACCGTGCAGCTGTTTATATTTCTGATTCAGTTGAGTGCATTGTTCTTCTTCCAAAGTGGAAGATTCCTCCAGACATCTTCAACAAGAGATTTTTAGAAAAGAAGTTCACTTACCTCCATTCACTGTTGGGGGTG